>JBBPBX010000687.1:6198-92729 GCA_038048925.1 Garcialebias charrua
TATATATATACATATATTGTTTATATATATATAGTATATATATATATACATATATACAGGTGACCCCCTAGTTACGTACGAGTTAGGGAGATAAGAACTGTTCGCAGCTCGATTCTGCCGTAGCTAGGGGGTGAAAATAGCGTCCAGTTCGTAGGTCCTTATTCCGTTCGTAGGTCGTGGAAATACCGCTAACGGAGCGCGCGCACACATTTAAGCATGTACAGTAGTGTACTGTAATGTTAAACATTGCTATTCACATTTACAGAATAAATAAAAATATAATTTCTTACTTTGAGATGGTCAAAGCCGACATCTTAGGTTGCCATGCCGCGGCCGGCGAGTGAACCACCGCAGCTGCTCGAGACCTGTGTTAGCTAGCTGGCTAGCTTCTGCTAGCCAAGCCATGAGCTGGTGTTGGAGCGGCGGCGCGATCGGCGATCAATCTGCAGCTGCTGCTCCAGCCTGAGACGTCCACAGAGCTCACAGAGCGATTCCAGCTAGTAATTAATCCATATGATGCGATCCTGGTCACCAGTCTTCAAAGGCCGGCTCCCGGCAGCTAACCTAAAATGGCGTCCGGTGTTCTACATTAATTTGTGACCGGAGACCCCCGTGACTGAACCTAAAATGGCGTCCGGTGTTCTACATTAATTTGTGACCGTGTAAACTGAAGACCTACTTCCTGCTGCCCAATATTGCGCAAAAATGATCAGAAATGATCATTTTTATCATAATTATTATTTATAAAGCCTTTAAAACAACCACAGCTGCAACAAAGTGATGTACACATGAAATTAAGAACATTTAAACACAAAAAAAAATATTATTTTTTTTTAATACAGTAATTTCATATTTTTATTAAATATGATACGTTCGTAGGTCCCGTGGTTCGCAGGTCGGTGGAGTCGTAGGTCGGGGGTTTGCTGTATACATATATATATATACTGTATATATATACATATATATATATATATATATATATACAGGGAACCCCCGACCTACGAACCCACCGACCTGCGAACCACGGGACCTACGAACGAGCCAAAGTAGAAGAATACCATCGACGTACGGCAGAAAAAAGTGACATACGAACGAGCCAAGTAAAAATATATAATCGACGTACGGCAGAAAAAATGTGACCTACGAACGAACCAAGTTAAAAATATATAATCGAGCTACAGCACACGACCTACGAACGAGCCCCATTACAGGTATATAATCGAGCTACGGCGAAACTGCGTCACAAAACGGCAATCGGCGAGGTGGGGGAGGGGATCGCCTTTGGCTGTTGCTGGTTGGGCATGGGCGTGACACTGCGCATGGCAGTGGAAAAGTACCGCCAGCGAGAGGGGGGGGCTGGGCTTTCTGGCGGATGTACACACAGCCGCAGTGCAGCTGGCGGCGGAGGGATCCGTACAGGTAAAGCGGTAACTATTTAAAGGGCTGCGGCCATTTTGTGCCTCGTGGTTTTCTACGGTGATTGATGGTAGAAGACAGTTACGAACAACAGCGAACACGAACAAAGAACACGAACGAAGAACACGAGAAAAAAAAAAGTACGAAGAACCTACGAGCAGGTACAGTACATTTACAGTAAATTTATATCAGTTTTAGACTAAAGCCAACGTTAGCACACGTTAGAATTAATTTAATTTGTGCTCCTTAGAAGTTAGCATTTAGCTAATTGTCGACGACACGACGATACAAGTTGTCCACGGGTCATCGAACGGGCAGGTACGGACCAGTACTAAATGAAAAAATATTTTTAGACGAAAGCAAACGTGAGCATTCATTTTTGAACGTTAGCATTAATTTTAATTTTTGCTACTTAGGAGTTAGCACGTTAGCTAATTGTGACGAGAACGACAGGAGTTGTCCACGGGTCATCGAACGGGCAGGTACGGTCCAGTACTAAATGAAAAAATATTTTTAGACGAAAGCAAACGTGAGCATTCATTTTTGAACGTTAGCATTAATTTTAATTTTTGCTCCTTAGGAATTAGCACCTTAGCAATGGCTCCGAAGAGACCTGCAAAGTCCGCGGACGCGGCACAGGGGAAAAAACCTCGTCGTACCATAACGCTGGAGACGAAGGCAAAAATTATAAAAATGGCAGATGAGGGCATGACTCCCTCTAAAATTGGAGATGCGCTAGGGTTGCCGAGGTCAACTGTGGGGACAATAATGGCGGACAAAGAAAGAATTTTGCAGCAGGTGCGTGCTTCAGCCCCCATGAAGTCCACCATAATTACAAAGCAAAGGACGGGGAGAATAGTCGAGATGGAAAGGTTGCTTGTCCTCTGGCTGGAGGACAACACACAGCGCAGAATCCCAGTTGGGATGTCTGTGATCTGTGAAAAGGCAAAGAGGATTTATGACAGGCTGCAGGAACTAGGGTTGACTGGGGTAGGTGCAGGGGAGCAGGGGGGTGCGGGGGGGCAGGGGGCTGCACAGAGTGATCCGGGTAAGGGCGTCCTCCCAGAGCGATCCGGGTGAAGGGACGTCCTCTCAGAGCGATCCGGGTGAAGGGACGTCCTCTCAGAGCGATCCGGGTGAAGGGACGTCCTCCCAAAGTGCTGGAGGAGGGCCTTCGAGCAGCACATCATGGGAGTTTACTGCCTCCAAAGGATGGTTTGATCGGTTTAGGAAGAGAAACAACTTCCACAACATCAGAGTGCAGGGTGAGCACTTTAATTTCTCATTTTTCTTTTTTAATACTGTAAATGCATACAGTACAGGTAGTCCTCGACTAACGAATATTTTTTTTTTTTCATTTTATTACAGTGTGTTACAACAGCTTAACCATGTCATTTTGTGTGCATTTAAACAGGAGAGGCAGCAAGCGCTGACCACGAGGCAGCTGAGGCATTCCCAGCAGAACTGGCTGAGATCATCAGGGATGGCGGGTACACTGCGCAGCAAGTGTTCAATGTGGATGAGACAGGGCTGTTCTGGAAGCGTTTGCCAGACAGGACGTACATCAGCAAGGAAGAACGAACCGCACCCGGCCACAAGGTCGGCAAGGAGCGTTTGACCTTGCTGGTGGGGGGCAATGCTGCGGGTGACTGCAAACTCAAGCCGTTGTTGGTGTACCAATTTAATAAACCCAGGGCCTTCAAAGATGTTGATAAATCATCGCTTCCTGTTTTTTGGGCGTCTAATAAAAAGGCTTGGGTGACGCTGGAAGTTTTTACAAATTGGTTCACCAAGAACTTTGTTCCGCAAGTGAAGCGTTTTTGCAATGACCAACGCATTCCCTTTAAAATCCTCCTGATCTTGGACAACGCTCCAGGACACCCCCCTGGTCTCACCACTAGGAACAAAGATGTTAAGGTGGTGTACCTGCCTCCCAACACCACCTCATTGATCCAGCCAATGGACCAGGGGGTTATTAGTACGTTTAAGGCGTACTACCTACAAAGAGTCATACGTGCTGCTTTGGAGGCTACGGAGAACTCTCAGACCCTTACGCTGAAAGACTTCTGGCGTAAGTTCAACATCCTTGATGCTGTGCTGAACATTGGCATCGCCTGGCATCGTGTAACTCCACAGAACATGTGCGGAGTATGGAAGAAGCTCTGTCCAGAGCTTGTTCAGGAGGTACACGATGCCCAGGAGGTGGACCGTGTAATAGAGGATGTTGTGAGGATGGGCAGGTCACTGGAGCTCGACATGGACCAGGACGATGTCCAACACCTTCTCAGTTCGTCTGGAGAGGATCTGTCCCCAGACGACCTGATTAGTCTGGACAGGCACGTCACGGATGAGGAGGTGGTGGAGGAGGAGGTGGAGGTCATTCCTCCGACCTTCACCAGGCAGGAGATGGTGCTGGGCTTTCAGGAACTCCACAGCTTCCTGGCGAGGATGGAGAAGCAGGACTCGGATTGTGAGAGGTTCGCCAAGGTCCGTAGGGGTGTCCTCAATGAAGTTGCGTGTTACCAGCAGATCCTTGAGGACAAAAAACGTGAAAAGGTGCAGAGCAGCATGCTCAATTATTTTCGAAAAGTCACAGCACCGCCTCCAGGATCTGCTGGTGCACCAGCTGAAAGGCCGTCCAGTCCTCCTGCAGCAAGCCAGGAGGAGGCCTTGGACATCCCAGCGGACGAGCGGCCATCCAGTCCTACTGCAGCAAGCCAGGAGGAAGCCATGGACAGCCCACCATCTCCCCAGTGAAACACGCCGCCCCCCCCCGCTCCCTCCCTCCAGGTACAGCACGTACTGTAATGAAATGTTTTTTTTTTTTTTTGGAGTTGTCATGTTACACAAATTAATTTAATCTGTTACTGTCTCTGCTTATGTTCACAGCCTTCCTCCTCCTTCCCCTCCTCTTCACCAACTCCACCATCCCATCACTGACCTGCCCACCCTCACATCCCAGCACAGCAACGTCAGAAAGGTACAGCAAAGACATGTTAATTTATTTTCTCTTTTTTTTTACTTACATCTACACCTACTGTAATCATCACCTCTCTCTCGACAGCCTCCAAAGCGGCACGTCCCCCTGGTCCATCCACACACCTGCTACGCACCACACCACACACGTAAGGAGAAGTTGTTGTTGTCTATGTTGTTGTTATGTGCAGGTGTTCACGTCTGTGTGTGTTTGTGTTTCAACAGATCCACTTGCTGTTTCGCCTCATGGAACAGCGTCGGGTACCACGTACCCGTGCTCCTGCTGCTCTGCCTCCAGCCTCCAGCCTCCTGCACCTCCTCCAGCCTCCTCCCTGTGCTCCTGCTCCACACATGCACCACACACGTAAGGAGAAGTTGTTGTTGTCTGTGTTGTTGTTATGTGCAGGTGTTCACGTCTGTGTGTGTTTGTGTTTCAACAGATCCACTTGCTGTTTCGTCCCTCACTGTGAAACCACGATCACCCATCACCTGATCTCCAGCACGCAGATAGTCCAGAAACCCAGAGTTCTGTGTTATATACCTGTCACTGCATTTACCACCATAAGCATCTGAAATAAACATGATTATTCCAGAGGGAGAAACAGCCAATAAATATTTCACAGTGTTATTTGCATGTATGATTCACTTCTGGAGTCCAAGTTTTTAGCTTTCTGCAAAACATGTTGCTTTAATTGTTTCACGGGGCAACCATAGAATAAGGTTGTTGGTTTGTTCTGACATTATGTCAATCCACATTCCAACAGTCATGCTGCATGTGACTGGTGGTGTTGAGCAGCTCCACACTCTCATCAAGCCCATCTGAAAGTAAAAGTACATTATACAAACATTAGGGTTCATTTATGAACACACACACACACACACACACCTATATTATATACAGTATATATATATATATATCATATATATATATATATATATATATATATATATATATATATATATATATAAACACACACCTATATTATATATATATATAGATATATAGATAGATATGTATAAATAAACGCACACACAGCATACATATAGGTGCGTGTGTTTATTTGCCAGTTATGAACGAAAATATTAGTATCATTTAATCACTGACTACATAAAATCATAACACTAAAAGCTGTCTCTTAAATCATACCTGGTGTTCTCGATCATCTGGAGGATACAGAGTCTTTTTTCAGGTGGTTTCTCGTAGCCCAGCCACAAAGAAGGATGCAGGTTTTTGTTTTCGGAGCATGTTCAACACACACTAGTTGCAGCCACAAATTCAGCTTCGTCTGATTATTCATACAGCCACGAACAGTGCAACAGGTACCAGAGCTCCACAAGACATCTTCGTGACAATATTAGCTCAAAATAACAGAAAACAGAACTTTAACAGAACTTCTACGATGCGCGCAGATTAGCAAGCAAACAACGAGGAGCCAATGCAAAAATTCTACTTCCGGGGTCAAACGGAAGTACGACACATTATCGATTCTACAGTGACACCCTCAGGAATAAGGTGGATAGTTATCGCACTTTTGTAAAACAACATAAAAACTTCAATCATCAGCCAAATAAAATAAATATTAATCATAAATTGGACCTATTTTTAAATCTAGATTGCCGGTAATATCATTTCCAGTTTGTGTCAGATTCAATTTCAGCATCATCTTTGTTTACTTTATATTAAAATATAAAACTTTAGCTTCACTTTCAGTACTTGGCTGTAACACTGATCTTGCTTCCATTTCCTTAATGATGTATAGATTCTGTAAACACCAAAAACAAAAACTGACTCTCCGCCACCTTGAAGATAAGGTTTGAATTACTGAATATTAAATTCTTAAAGTAAATATTGAAATTCTTTTTTTGTGAACCTTGAGTTGTTTTGAGCAGTGAGGTAAATCATCCTAGTGATGCTGCTGGAAAGAGGTTTGGTTTATTTGTCATATGCAAAATCAACACAAGGTCAACAATGCAATGAAACGCTGAGGACGAGAAGAACCGTCTTGACTGGCAAAAAAAGAAAGAAAGAAAAAGCATTCAGCAAACATGCTAAAACATACTAAAATACTAAAACAAGGCACCAAAGTTGAAAAATTGGTTGCACCACCAAACTAAACTGGTGTCATATCAATGTAATATTCACATAAATGCTTGATTGCAAGGTTTTCCTGCAAGATAATCAATGTTATTTGACTTTGATGTATACTGCAAGCTTACTGTCCACCATGGACAGTAGCTGATGTGACTAAAACAGCACCTTTAAGAAACAACAGAGGCTGCTTTTTTATTTTATTTTATTTATTTAAACTTGTAAAAGCTGCATTAACTTTTAAAATGTGCCCATTTTAACGAGACTTTAAACATTTGAAAATCACTGCCAATCTCAGCTATGAACTGACATCAAATTTCACTGCACGTGTAATTATGTTTAGAAGGTGCCTCAGATCTTAAACTGAATTTGTAATTGGACCTTCAGTGGGTTTTAAACAGAAACTTTACTGCTGTCCTACAGACCTGCTGAGGAAGCTGAAATGTGCTATACAAATGAACTTAGCTTGCCTTGGCATGGTAATGCACGGACATGGCATGACTGAAAGCCCCACATGCTTAGAGAGCTGACCCTGGGCCAAATTTACAACAAGGCAGCAATAAACAAGGTCACACAGGCATCAACTCCTAACAGTGAGAGAAAGTGGAGACATATACTGTAGTATTTTAGTACATGTCAGTGATATTGACTTATTGCAGGATAGAAATTATGACTGGGAACAGTGGGACAAAGATGCGTAATTAGTCCAGTTTTGAGTCAAAATATCTGTCACTATACAGTACAGTATATGGCTTTAATTCTCAGTATAGTTGAAGTATTGGGAGCTGTACTAAAACATCTATAAGTTAGCTTATGTGTTTGTGTTTAGTAAGTCTGTGCATGCTCTGGCTTGTGGTATTTATGCTGTTTGGTACTTTTAAAAGAATCCCAAGGTGACATTTCTTTGCAAGGAGCGCAAGAAGAGCCACACATCTCTTTGTGTGTGCGTTTGTGTATGTGTTCGGCAAAATAGTGTTTGCGTGACAAAGGGGTTATCTTTAAGTCATGGTTGGTTGAGTTTTTCTTTTGTTCTCTGAACACTTGAGCCAATTAAGAGAGAAGATTGACAAATTGTCTCTTCCTCTTTCTCCTTACCCACCCCTCCCAGTATCCTTCTTACTTTCTCTTTGCCTTTATGTCCTTTTTTCTTATTCTCTTTCTTTCACCATTCTCAAGTGGGGTTGACTTTTATATTTGAAGTGACCTTCCAGTGATGTGAACTTTATAACCATATGAAGCTTACCTCTGCAACAAAGTCAGGTTTTTTTTTTTTCAAACTCCCCTGTTTTTCAGCCAGGCCAAGATCCATCCATCCATCTTCTTCCGCTTATCCGGGGTCGGGTCGCGGGGGTAGCAGCCTAAGTAGGGAGGCCCAGACTTCCCTCTCCCCAGCCACTTGGAGCAGCTCCTCTGGGGGAATCCCAAGGCGTTCCCAGGCCAGCCGAGAAACATAGTCCCTCCAGCGTGTCCTGGGTCTTCCTCTGGGTCTCCTCCCGGTGGGACATGCCCGGAACACCTCACCAGGGAGGCGTCCAGGAGGCATCCTAACCAGATGCCCGAGCCACCTCAACTGGCTCCTCTCGATGTGGAGAAGCAGCGGCTCTACTCCGAGTCCCTCCCGGATGACTGAGCTTCTCACCCTATCTCTAAGGGAGAGTCCAGACACCCTGCGGAGAAAACTCATTTCAGCCGCTTGTATCCGAGATCTCGTTCTTTCGGTCACAACCCAAAGCTCATGACCATAGATGAGGGTGGGAACGTAGATCGATCGGTAAATTGAGAGCTTTGCCTTTCGACTCAGCTCTCTCTTCACCACGACAGACCGGTACAGCGCCCGCTTCACTGCGGATGCTGCACCTATCCGCCTATCGATCTCACGCTCCAGTTTTCCCTCATTCGTGAACAAGATCCTGAGATACTTAAACTCCTCCACTTGGAGCAGGACCTCCTCCCCGACCCGGAGAGGGCATGCTCAAGGGCGTAGATTTCATCTCATTATTGGGGGGGACCATAAACAGGGACATTTTTTAAGAGCAATTTTGGGGGGGTCGGCAAAGTTACAGTGAAATGTAATGCAAAATGTACAGAGGGAAGTTTATCCAAACTGCATGCATATACTATGCAGAATAGTCAGCAAAAATATTGATTTAAAGGGCATGTATTTAGTTGTCTTAATTTTTTAAGAACCTATTAAGAATAAAAATTTCCAGTTGCAGATACAAAATATCAATAATGTAATATAATAAACAGTGACATTTTTTAATTAATCATGTGACATAAGTATTGATCCTCAACATTTTTTATAATAATAATTTATTTATAAAGCCCTTAAAACAACCACAGCTGCAACAAAGTGCTACACATATAAAATCATTTTAACTAATCATCACATCTTCTCTACTCTTTTTAAATTAATTATCTTTCACATATTTTATCATTACTTCTTTCAAGAGCTCCACACCTGAAAATATGATGAATGTGAATCCATCCTGCTCAAAGCTGCGCTGACATTCTTCTGTCTGTTGCAGCCACCAGGGAGCTAGTTAGCATTGAAGCTAGCGTGTTAGCTGATGAAGTGTCGCTCCTCGTTGCGTTTTGCTGTTGCTACAGCCACTAATGAGACACAGACACACTTGTCTTTCAACACTGTGAAAGACCTTTTCCTCCCAGTCACTGTCACCAATGTTTTAAGTAGCTACTTACTGGAAGTTAATAGTTTGTGCTGCAGCTCACTCCCACCCAGCGGCTCCGCGCGAGCCTGTGACTCCGGTGCTTTTGTTGTTCCTTGTAAACATTGGACTAAACCATTTGCCAACAGAGAAGGGGGGGGGGGCAAATTTCCTTTTTTTTTCTTAGAATAATGGCGGATTTCTCTCTTTTTTTGCCTTTTTATATTTATATTGTTTAAAGACACGGTTTCCTTTATTGAATTATTGGGGGGGACAGATCTATATTTCCCCAAGATTGGGGGGGTCCGGACCCCCCCGACCCCCCCAGGATCTACGCCTATGGGCATGCTACCCTTTTCCGGCTCAAGACCATGGCCTCGGATTTGGAGGAACTGATCCTCATCCCGGCCGCATCACACTCGGCTGCAAACCGCTCCAGTGAAAGTTGTAAATCACGAACTGATGAAGCCAGTAGGACCACATCATCTGCAAAAAACAGAGAAGCGATTCTAAGGTCACCAAAACGGATCCTCTCAACACCTTGGCTGCGCCTAGAAATTCTGTCCATAAAAGTTATGAACAGAATCGGTGACAAAGGGCAACCTTGGCGGAGTCCAACTCTCACCGGAAACGAGCCTGACTTACTGCCGGCAATGCGGACCAAGCTCTGACACCGGTCGTACAGGGACCTAACAGCCCTTATCAAAGGGCCTGGTACCCCATACTCCCGGAGTACCCCCCACAGAACCCCCCGAGGGACGCGGTCGAATGCCTTTTCCAAGTCCACAAAGCACATGTAAACTGGTTGGGCAAACTCCCACGCACCCTCCAGGACCCTGCTGAGGGTGTAGAGCTGGTCCAGTGTTCCACGACCAGGACGAAAACCACACTGCTCCTCCTGAATCCGAGGTTCGACTATCCGACGGACCCTCCTCTCCAGAACCCCTGAATAGACCTTACCAGTGAGGCTTAAGAGTGTGATCCCCCTATAGTTGGAACACACCCTACGGTCCCCCTTTTTGAATAGGGGAGCCAAGATGCCCTCTTTAAATCTGAGCGTATAAATCTAAAAAGGGATATTTCCCCCTGACCGCTGTTGTTGTAAGAAGTTCAGGAAAGCTGAAATATGTTTATACAGTATGTAGTTTTCTGCCTCTTTGTTTTTCCTCCCTCTGTCCTTTTATACCATTAACAGTGCATTGAAAAGGGTTTCTTGGATTTTTTTTTTTTTAGGATATTCCATATTATGTAAACATTTACAGCAACCCCTCGAGTTACGTCAGGGATAGGGACCTACGTGTGTGACTTAGGTCGATTTTGTCGTACCTCGCGGACCAAAAACACATGCCTATCGTAGGTCCGCGTTTCTGACATAGGTCGCGGTTATACCGCTAACGGAGCGCCGCACACATATTTAATGGCATGAGACTGAACAAGCAGACATACTAAGGCCATAAACACGCACAGAACTGCACAATAAATAAAAAATATAATGTCTTACTTTGAGCCGGTGGCCCCGACTGCCAGGCGGACATTTGCGGCGAGC
Organism: Garcialebias charrua; assembly: GCA_038048925.1. Lineage (NCBI taxonomy): Eukaryota > Metazoa > Chordata > Actinopteri > Cyprinodontiformes > Rivulidae > Garcialebias > Garcialebias charrua. The sequence continues at coordinate 16,895 of JBBPBX010000687.1, forward strand.
TCCCGGCCGCAGATGGATCCTCCGCGGCATGTCGGCTCGGTGTCTTCGCCTGTGTTAGCTGCTTTGTTAGCTGCTGTCGTTAGCATGTCGGGCGGCGTTGTGGCCGCCGATCGCGGGGCGATCCGCGGCTGCTCCTCCGGACCTGAGACGTCCACAGAGTTGACCGAGTGTTTCCAGCTCATTTATCCGTATGAGGCAACCCTGATCGGGCACACGGAGCCAGCTGACAGTAGCCTCCGGAGCTCCATTGACCGCAGTACAGTTGTAAAATGGCAACCGGAAGTGGCGAGCGGAAACCGGAAGTTGCGTAAATACGATTAATTTCTTATCAAAACGTAAAATTAATAATTATACTTTATTTATAAAGCCATTTAAAACAACCACAGCTGCAACAAAGTGCTATACACATGAAATTAATAACTTTTAAACACAAAAAAAAAAAAATAATAATAATTTTTTTTTTTTTTTAATCATATTTTTATTAAATATGATAAAATCGTAAGTCTGAGTTGCCGTAGGTCGCAGGTGTCGTACCTCGAGGGTTACCTGTACATAAGTATACGGTAATTTTGGGAAGAGTACTTGTAGTGGGTTGCTTAAACTTGGACAGAGTCCATGTATTGAACCAAAAAAATAGATGAAAAATCTATCATAAGTGCAGACATGAGAGGAAAAGCTAAATTAATAAGCAATGAAAAGTTTGAAAGCAAAGGGAGAAGAGGTTGCACTTTTATACTTGGTCCATTAAGGTTTTTCTAGCAGCTCTGCTTTTACGTTGTCAATAAATGCAGACTTTCCCTTTTATTTCGATTCCCTGCAGATAGATAAATTACGATTCTGAAAGTATTAGCCGCAGGATTCACATTAGCAGCCCAGCAAAAGGAAAGCTAAAAGCAGATTGATGGGGGGATGAAGGAATAAATAGGTTTATAAAACGCTGAGCTGTGAGATAGAGACTTTGACAAAGGAACAAGGATGAACACTTATGGGAAAGAGGGATGAGAATGACAACTCCTGGATATACGTATTTCACATTTGAAAGCGTTTGTCTTAGCCATGCAGTTACAGCTGGTGCATAACAAGGTCAAGATATTCAAATGAGAATAGATTAACCCTCAAAGCACCTTTAGGGGACCAAACATGTAGATTTTGCTCGTTGGCTTTTCTGAATTATACCATAGGCGGCCGTGGTGTAGTGGTAATGGCAGTTGACCCCTGATCGGAAGGTTGGAGGTTCGAATCCCGCATCCGCCCACCATGTATTGTTGTGTCCCTGGGCAAGACACTTAACCCCGAGTTGCTCCCGGTAGGTCTGGATGGCGCCTTGCAAGACAGGCTACCACTACCGGTGTATGAATGTCTGAATGAATGGGTGGATGGCTGGTATTGTAAAGCACTTTGGGGCTCCTCACAGGGGGCTGGAAAGCGCTATACTGTATAAATAAGCTCCATTTACCATTTAATTCTCAGTAAATCAGTCAGTTTAAAGTATAATTTCATGAAACGTGGCCATTATTTGTTTCTTATTATTTTTAAGTGTCATGACCCCCTCTGTTGCAAGGTGAATAGAATAGGAGATCTGCACAAAGCATACACTCTACACTAAGCCCAATTTGGTCCAATTGACCCATTAGAACCACATATGTTTATTAAAGTACTGCAACTGTAATCCTGACATAATATAATTATTTTTTCCACAAATACCTTATAAATCTAAGCCTATACCTTCAACCTACATGGAAAACAGTTTTTTGGTGGGATGACCCCACCTACAGTAACTCCCGAGGGGCAGCAAGACCTTCATTGTATAGAGCAGGGGTATGTGGGCCAAAACTATCCAGATGAAAGGATTTGTGGGCCACAAAAATGTGAATTTAACTGAACGTGAACAATATTTTGGAGAAAGGAGAAACGTTTGCAGAGTTTGGTGGAGAAAGTTTTAAACTGTTGTAGATCCAAAACATTAAAAGCCTCAAACACTAAGCTAATATATTTTATTAAAAAGGATTTGATTTATTTGATTTGTTGGGTCTATGTTTGTTGTTTTCTTGTATTTGAAAAGTTCACTTTAGTCTGTTCTCAGCAACAAAAGCGTAATTTGAGGAAGTGTCCTTTTAAAGGGGAATTAATCAGTGTTTTGGACCGTGGACGGCCTAAAAGACTTATCGAAGTTCTCAAAAATCGTCTAGCTGTCAGTCGCTACAACAGATTCATAGAAGGTTTGATAAAGTTGATCAACTCATATGTTGATGATACCATGTTATATTCATTTAAAACTGTCCAGTTTCCCTCTTGATTATTTTATCAACTGCAATATTTAGCCTAATTTTATAAATCATTATCTAAACGTCTCCTTTCTGATAGAACTCAGTGAAGGTTTTTTGTGCCTTGTACCATGACATCAAAATACAGTAAATATATTATAGCCAAAGGTTTGTATTTTGTTTAATATTGCTCATTTTGAGAAGACTTTTTCATCTGTTTTGCTGTTAAAACTAAACCTTATACTGTATAAAAAAAGATTATCAACTAATTTGCTGAAAGTCTGCATCGATCTCAAGCCTGCTGGCTAAAATGATATACCATTCTTAAACTGCAGTTGTGGGCCACACAAATTCACTCCAAGGGCCACAAATGGCCCTCGGGCCACATTTTGGACACCCATGACATAGAGTTTCATTGGAGGCCTGGTTCTCTTTTCTTGCAAAACGCATGGAGGTAAAATAAAAAATTAAATTAAATTAAAAAAGCTAAATCATTCAAATGGTGTGGGATCGATACAAAAGAGTGGTGTGAATGATGGTACGAATGGTGAGTGTGTGTTTGATGCATTGGAAGTAAAAAAACAAACAGTATTTATACATGACGTTTTTAATCAGACTTTTTAGAGAAGGACCGATTTGGGCCTTAGGGTAAAACCCCTCAAAAGTTTAAAAAACAAAAACAACTGGACTTATTTTCTTATTTTGTATTCAGTTATTCTAATTGAAGTTCAGTTGTTTTAGTTTTTTAACCCTTCCTTTTTTTATTTGACCATGACCAGGATGACTGAAAATCTTCACCAACTTAGGTTAAAAGGTGTAAGGTTTTTAATAAACCATCATAGCTCCAAAAATAATAATGCATCAAAATCAACATTGTCATCAATTATTGAAAAGGCAGTAATAACATCCTGCCAAATATTCCACTATGCATCTAATTTTTGAAAATATTGCATATTTTGTGTTTTTTCAATAGATGAAAATCAAGGGTTTATATGACAAAATGGTATAATAACAAAATAACATCTAATATATAGTAAGGTCTGAAGCTATTGAAAATATTTGATGCAGAGGAAGTGATTTTTTTTTATGCATTACATTTTTATTGGACTTTTATAAGCGGCCCCATTTTTGGCCCAAATATTGTGTATAATTATTTTAAAGGTGCCTCAAGGGTTAAACGTGTGCACAAGTTTTTCTTACTTTTGACAAATTACAAAAACTAGATTTGTGATTGTGAGCCTGGTCAAGGAGAGTGAAGGTAGTTTAGTGAAAATGATTGTTATAAATCGCCTGAGGCGTTAGAAACAAATCACTTGCATCCTAATTGGACTGAATTTAAAGTATTTTGAATTTGGATTAAATTGAGAGTGGCTCAGAGTTCTTTATTTTTTAAACTCTCTTTTATGTGTTTATGTGGAGAATAATAACCTCATTATTGCACCTTTCTTTTGTCCCATTTATTAGGCACATGCAGTGCTACAAACTTCTTTTAGAAAGTGTGTGTGCAAAATATGTTGTTTTGCCAGCATTAAGCTCCATCTCATGTCTGTAATATTTCCTTTTCTTTTTCCTACATCAGGCACACAGAAGATTTGTCTGATCATTCTGAACCAACCCCTTGATAAGGACCACCTACACACCCTCTGGAGTAAAGGTATGCAACTCACACATCATAAAGATAGATCAGACGAGAGCTTTTTACCAAGATGTATTACTTAGATCCTTTTGGTTTGCGCCGAGCATTTATTTCCCAGAGGTTTTTGTGAAACTGCCATTTCTAGGCTGTATAGCCAGCACTTTGGAAAGTGTAAAAGTGCCTTTTGTGGGTTTTGCAGTCTGAAATCTGGGGAATGAAAACAGACTTTGAGTCTACGTGAAATTTAAGCTGAAAACAGAAATACTCATCATCCCTAACTACTTTAAATCCACCATTTCTCAGGCACCTGTTGAACAAGATGAATATAAAATTGCAGACATGAAATGTCTGAATGCTCCATCTGAAGACAACCCAATCAGCCATATGGTGCTCGTTATATTGGCAAATTGCTGTGAACATGCTTCAGATGAACACTAATTACACAGAATATGACTGAGCTGGGTGAAAAAGATGAATGATGCCAGTTTAGACACTGCAAGGTTATTTTAATATTTATTTTCCCCTCATATACATCCATATTTAGAGAAAGAAGTGAAAATAGGCTATGGAGTATTATCCTAAATATGTGTATGCCTTTTTGTCCCCATCTTGGAGCAAAGAGGGGGAATTGGAAATATCTTCTATCTGTATGCCCCATCTGATCTGTGAGTGTTGTGAGCTGGATACCTTGAAAAATAAGTGAGGTACCGACTTTCGTTTTGGTACTGGCTACATTTAGGTATAAGAAAGGTCCCTATCAGAAAATGATTTACCACGTCAAAATCCAAGATAACTGCTGCCATATATGTCTGTTCCTCTTTTGAGCTGGATAACTTTAAAGGGATTGTGACATGATTTTTTTACTATTCATAAAATTGCTCAAAATATATATATTTTATCATTTAAATATGTTTGTTTTTGCAAACAAAATGATAAATCACTTTAATTTTGCTTTAAAAGTGATTTTGAACTTCAAGCCGTGTTTAATCATGGGAAATCCCATTACACACGAACGCACCATCTGTGATGTCACACCGGGCAGAGCTCTGGGCTTGTCACAGTGCGCAGGTATGAGCAGCTCGACATGAAGGAAGTCTGATACAGCATCAGACCTAAATTAGATCCTGTTGTTTCTTGTTCCATCACCCAAACTATTTTCTGCTTCCCAAAATGAAGACAAATAGCTCAAATCTTCACATAGATTGATAAATTCGTCCAGTTTTAAATTGTCCGCTATTAAAGACACCACAGCCCTCTGCCCAGTGTGACATCACATATGGTGCGTTCGAGTGTAATCGGATTTCCCATGATTAAACACGGCTTGAAGTTCAAAATCACTTTTAAAGCAAAATTAAAGTGATTTATCATTTTGTTTGCAAAAACAAACATATTTAAATGATAAAATATATATATTTTGAGTAGTTTTATGAATAGTAAAAAAATCATGTCACAATCCCTTTAAAAAATAATCAACTTTCCTTTTGCCGTCTGGCTGCATCTAGGTGTAAAAAATGTCACTGTAAATACTGGGTTGCCAAGTCAAAATCTGAGGTGGCCAATACCATGGTTTCTAGTTTTTATATTGTTTTAAAGTACTTTCCTCATTTGATTGAGGTGGACCTTGGGGTGGCCGAAGACTAATTCTCATTGGCCAAGGCCATCATTGGCCACCCCCTGGCGCCACCATTGCACATGATGATAGATAAAACTTCTCCTTCTACTTGACAGGATCTGTCACTCTGCACTTCCTCAGACAAGCAAACACAACAAAGCAAAACAAAAAAGAAACATCTATACAGTATTATTATACAGTTTAACTCCTACCCACTTGAATATCTCGCACCAGAAACATTAAGGTTTACTTAATGACTTTATCATTTTATCACTTGTCATTTGCTCCAAATGATATAAAAAACTGGTCAAATGACAAAAAACAATACATATATGAATCAACCCTATTAAAATTTTTAAATTACACTAGTTCAAGTAAAACAAATCTAAAAGAAACATGATTATAGCCACATATATAATATTGGATAATTTTCCTCAATAAGTAAATGGCCAAGTGTAATATTTTTGTCTCTCTTTTTTTTTTTACTGGGTTCTCTTTATCTACTTTTAGGACTTGTGTGAAAATCTGAAGATGTTTTAGGTCATATTTATGCAGAAATATAGAAAATTCTAAAGTGTTCACAAACTTTCAAGCACCATTGTATGTATTTTGTTTAGTAGAGGCATCCAGTAAAGTAGATGTGCTTGAAATTTTTTTAGACTTCAACTTTGGAAAACAATTGGTAAATCAGATAAGATGGTCCTGATTTCTTTACATCTTCCTTTTACTTTCTCTAAGGCACTTGACTTTTTCTGCTGTTGCACAAACCAGAAATGACAGCTAGAACACAGCTCAATATAAAAGGTCAGAAATAAAATCCTTGCAGGCCAGGGACTTCACAATCACATTCAGATATACAATAGTCGGCAGATTACAATTGAATGGCTCTACTTTTGCAATCACAGAATAGTTTTAAAACACAAGGACATTTTGTAATTGTTGAAGATCAAAGTTATGTCAAAGTCAACTTTATAAGTAAAGTAAGTAAGTAAACTTTATTTATATAGCACCTTTCACAGACATTGACATCACAAAGTGCTTCACAAGCAAAAATAAAAAAAGAAAAAATACATAAAATTTAATTAAAAGCCAGTCTGAATAAATACGTTTTAAGATCTTTTTTAAAAGAGTCGATAGAGTCTGAGCTGCGCAGTGACAGAGGGAGAGCGTTCCAAAGCCTCGGGGCCATCACTTGGAATGCTCTGTCTCCACGTGTTTTAAAATTTTATGGTCAAAATGGCTATACACAGGATTGAAATTTCAGTACTCAGACCCATTGTGCAACAATAACCATTAAACATTTAATAAACGATGTAGACGAAGTAGACAAATAAAAGATGACAAACTGTGATCAGTCACATCCACATCTGAACATTCCTGGCCCCAAGTATAGTGGCAGTGTATGTTTTATAGATGGTTAACAAGACGGATAGAAAAGCATTCAAACATATATGCTGGGAATAAACTATATTTCTTTTTTAAAATGAAAACGAAGCATGAATGAAAAGGTTAAAATGGATTTCATTAAGTACAGATCTCCCTTCCTGGAACTTTAATTATGAGGTGGATTAATGTATAGTTACTTGACTGCAGCGCAATACGTTTGCAAACCTTACAAAGCCATATCAATTTGTATCCCACAAATGAGCTGTTCTTTTAAATCTGGCAAACAGGAGAGAACATGCATAACTTCAATGAAATGGGGATTACTTATTCTTTTGTTTAATCAAGAACAAAGCACAAAAAGTGACTTAGATCACAGTTTTTTTAACTAATCTAAAGCCAAGGCCATGGAACGAAAATTAAATGGTATAAATACGTTTTTATGGAACATGTAATCAACATAATCTGGCGAGAAGGTCTGTAAACAAAATAACTTTAAAGGCAAACTTTTATTAAAACCAATTAAAACAGCTACAGATTGAATTTTAATGAACACGTCTTTGATATTCTTATCAGCTTAGCATGAACCCAAGAGGCACCTGAGTTCTTTGATTTCTCTGCCATGCAGTTCAACATCACAATCCTTATTTTTGCTTAAAACAAGAATACTTCTACAAATTGGTTACTTGCAATAAAGAAAAAAATTTTTTTTTTCACACCACATGGTTTCTGCTCTCTGAGATAAAGATTGTTGTGCATCTGTGAGGAAAACAACTATACATTTATATCTGAAAAAAAAAGTATATAAGTGGATCAAATGAGGATGAATCTCATCAGTTTTAAACTGTGAATCCACTTTAATGGTGCATTCTATTCATACTCATTCATACTGAAGGCCGAGATGTGGTAGAGATAGGGCAGCCGACCTGGGACCAGAAAGTTGTGGTTCGACTCCCAGCCATTCCCACATATCGTGGTGTCCCTGAGCAAGACACCTAATTCCTAATTGCTCCTCGTGCACTCAATAGCTGCCCACTGCTCCACTTGGGTGTATTCCAGATACGATGGGTTAAATGTACGGTAGTTAACTTTTTTGTAATTGTATGGGAACATACAATGATGACCACATATAGCACTCATACTTACTCACAAATTGGAAAAATAAACTAGAATGGCCCCATAAGTCCGAATTTTAATTTAAAGTCAAACTTTCCTCAGAAGCCTTGACCTCAAAATCCATTGTAGCTGTCTTACAGTTGAAAAGTTGTGGTAGTTGCAGTTAGAAGCTATTTTTTTATTTATTTATTTCACTTCTGTGATTTATATCTCACTAAATTTGTCACACACTTGCACAGAATGAAGAAAAATGCCTTGTTATTGGATACTTTCACAAAAATTAACAAACTGCACATTGTCTGATTTATGGTTGAAACACAGCTAAGCTGGATGTGATGTAAGTCCCAGATATGAGTTTTAAATGCTAAGGTAAATAGAATTCTTCTTCCGGCGGTTCTCTCTTGGAGTCTCCACAGTGAGTCATCCTCCTCCATCCCCTTCTGTCCTCTGTGTCCTCTTTCCTCACCTCCATGTTGTTTCTAACTGCATCCATATATCTTCTCTTTGGCCTTCCTCTTTTTTTTCTCTTTCCTGGAAGCTGCATTTCTAACATTGTTCTACCAATATACCCACTGTCCCTTCTTCACATGTCTAAACCGTCTCAGTCTGGCCTCTCCAACTGTATCTTCCAGTTCAACCTGTGCTGTATCTCTGATGATCTCATTCCTGATCTTGTCCATCCTTGTCGCACCTAAGTAGAACTTCAATATTTTCATTTCTGCCACTTCCAATTACTTCTCGTATGTTTTTGTCAATGCCAATGTTTCCAAACCCTATGCTGGTCTTACTACTCTATGTAAACATTTCCTTTTACCTTTGCTACCACCCTTTGTCACAAATTACTTCTAAAACTCCTCCACCCACTCCATCCTACCCAGACCCTCTTCTTTACCTCTTTATCACACTCCCAGTTTTCTTGGACTGTTGACCCTACGTACGTGAAGTCCTGCACCTTTGTGACCTCTACCCCTTGTAGCATAACTAGCTATGTTTACATGCACAAAATTATTTGACTGGATTGAAATGTTTTCAGATTAAATAATTCAAATGTATCGTTTACATGGGCACAATATGTTTATGATGAACAGAAGTACTGACATGCGCAGAGTGGTAAACTTTCCTTAAAAAAAACACAGAAGAAGAAGTTCTACTTCCGGTTTATTTCCGGGATGAACGTAAACAAAGTTGAGCGCCCAAAATGTACCCGCGACAGGTTTTAATGATGGTGGAGACGTTACTGCATTCCCTGACTGAGCTACAGGTGATACAGATCATTTTGAGATCTTTCAAAGTTTCTAGTAGGAATGTTGTGTCGCTCACCGACCTGTTTTGCTTCCCCGACAAGCTAATATTATTAGCATTAGCCAGGCGGAAATGACATAGGTCGCACATGCACAGTCAGGTCAGTTTTTCCACGATCGGGAAAAAAAGGAACAGATGAAGCATTTACATGGACACCATTTGGGTTATAAATAGGTGTAAACCACCCGTTTCGATCTGATTAAAAATTATTTCTGATGGAGCTGAATAAGATACAAGATACAAGATACAAGATACAAGATAGGTTTATTAACATTGCATCAATTTCCACCGATACAGCGTAAATATGTAATTACAGTCATCCAGGAGAGAAAAATAATAATTGTAAATAATAAAGAAAAAATAATACCAATGGGGCGTTTACATGATGTATTTTTATTCAAAATGGCCGTTTAACCCGATTACTTATGTCCATGTAACCATAACCACTGTTCCACCTATCTCCATCTCATTCACACACATGAACTCTGTCTTACTATGACTGACCTTTATTCCACTTCTTTCAAGTGCATACCTCCATGTCTCCCAAGTTCTCTTCTACCTGTTCCCTGTTCTCATCACAGATCACAATGTCATCTGCAAACATAGTGTTGCTTTGACAAATTTGCATGTTTGTGTTGGCTAGAGTGTTTTGCATGCATGCAATGAGCACTTGATTGCATCTTAGTTTAAGTTACATTTCAGATGATTGCTCACCTTGAGGCATCGCAGCCTCCTTCTTGGATACAGGCATCCACAGTCGTGCACAAACAAACGTGCCTGACTCTCAGGTCGTCTGATGTGCTGCCCCTAGGCCCCCACTCTCTCACCTGTGGGAGAGGTAAAGCAGCAGGGAGCACAGGAGTGATTGAGGCTGCTGGAGCACAACCCTGATCAAAGGGAAACTCAGACTGTGAAGTTGTTATGTTGGATCGAGTTGCTAATCTCCATCACACACCCTCTTGACTTTCTCTGTTCATCAGTCACCCTGTCATTCCCTCACTCTTTCACCCAACCAGTCGCACGTTTATTTACCTTAGGATGCTTCACCTGCTCATTGTGCATCGATGCAAAAAATGCATTATAGCAATCAGTGAAAGTGATTCTTGCTGCAAAACAAACTAAATAATGTTCCCGCGTTGATTACAAGTGTCTCTGTTCATCATTTATTGATACTAAGAGGCTTGTTGAAATCTGAGAACATCACCCACCTGCAACTCCGATAACAGCCCTGCCAGTCAGCTGGAGTGATACGTTGGTGAGAACAGATGTTCGTTCTGCACCACATGTGAGAACACATGCCACGTCGAGTTAGTAGGTGTGTTGGGAGTTTGGAAAGAAAAAAAGAAAATAAAACTTTAGGAAAGACTGACAAGCCACAGCCAAAAGGCACAGCAAGACTGTCAAAGAGGAAAAAGAGAACGGGTGTTTGAAATTAGGCCACCTAGAAAAAGAGAGAAGGATAGCTTCTTTTCAGAGCAGCAGTGGAGTGGAGCTCCAGGGAAAGAAAATGAGATGTTTGTGTGGGAGATCAGTCAAGTCTGAGGAAAGGTGTGGAGATCGTGGCGAATCTCTGACAAGGTGACAGATGGAGGGCCAGGAAGGTGTGCTGACAAATGAAGAGGACATCAAGACATCGTAATAGGGATTGTAATCTTTTCACTACTTTTACTGACCAGTTGCCCTCTCCAGTTCACCACTAAAGCCCCCACTTGACAGGTTTTAATCTTCACCTAAACCTCATCAATACTGGCCTGCTCAGCAGCCCTCATGTGTTTCCACATCAGTGTGTGCACGTACCTTTTCTGCGACTCAAAAGGCAGCATAAATGAATGTTTTTAGCTGTGTATGAAGTACATTATCCATGATGCAGCAGTGACTGACAGGAGTTGTTGGTTCCTAGGCTTGCAGGGAGGGATTATAGAAGGTAGTTTCTTTACAAGGTCATCATTTTTGACTCTTCCTGCTGTCCCCGCACAGTCCATGTCTTATTCCCATCATGACTTACAAGTCATCCATAAAAGTCGTAACATTAAAACATTTGAAATATTGGTTAAGAACTTATGTTGCTAAACAATTTGACTTCATGCAACCGTATGTTGGCACCTGCCATTAGATGTTTCAAACCTTGAAGCTAGATTCATACTCGACGCGTCGCGCAGCGCGCGAGGGTGCGCGCTCCAAAAGTGACGCAATTTCACAGTCCCCGCCCCTGCGCGTTGGCCCCGCGCGTGGGATTAGCGCGTGTCGTGCACCTCCGAATTTTTGAAACTCCGCAAGCCTATGCGCGCGGGGTGGGCGCTACGATTTGATTGACAGGTCCACACCCGACAGCCTTCACCCTCTTCACGCCGGAGCCTGCAGCTGTTTGCGCCGCTGTGGTCGTGGAGACGGAGTCGCGACGCATGGAGGAATGTTTTGTGACACAAAATGTATTAAATTCTCCTTCGTTCCTGATCTGGAGTCGGACTTTTCTTTTGTTTTTTCGCCAAAAGTCACGTGATCGCTTTCTCCTCCGCTGACTCCATGCATTAAAACCGCAAATAAAGACAACAGTTCAGCACGCGAGCGGAAAGCTATTTGTTTTTGTTGTGTGACGTCAAACAGTTCTTCTTCTACGGTAGATTTCTTCTTCTACACCTTTCTTGCAACATATGCACAGGTTTTAGAGGGTACTGCCTCCTGCTGGTCCGTAAAAGAACAGCACTTTGCCATGCGCCGCCGTGCGACAACTATAAACACAGAGGCGACACTGTAAACGCATTTCGCCACACGGCACAGTGCACGCGCAGCACGCGCGCTCCAGCCTGCGGACCAAAGCGCGAGTCTAACTCAGCCTTTAGGTTGCAGCATCAATCTTGGTGCATGATTCAAGAACATCACACTTGTGAATGTGTCACAGAGACTGCAAGCATTTAGGTGGGTGGTATGTGTCAACAAAAAATTCACAGAGACACCAGGACTTAAGGTTTCTTAAGTAAATATTGCGTTCTAACAAGGCGATCAATGTCATTCACTTCACTTGTCAACAGTTTTAATCCCCTGGCTGACTGCTGTGTGTCTTTATATGTGATTTTTCTGTTGAGCAATATACATTTTGATGTTCCGAACGTAAAAAGAAGATGAGCAAGTTGGTTAGACGGTTGTGTTTTTGACCTATTTTGAACAGCAAATAATTAATTGTTTCCATTGGGAAAATGACAGTAATTGTGTTCTTACTGCCTGTGGATGGAGTGCAGATGGAGAGAAAGTATTTCTCAAGTTCAGATTACCCACTTTAGCCATTTAGTGCAATGAAGACAAATGGGACATTAAGAAACGTAGCAGCCACAAGCATTTTTTGGAAACTTTAAGGAAAACAGTTGAGCAGATGTTGTACAGAGTCTAAATAATCTGAGTTCATAACAGCAGCATCAAAATCGAAAACAAAAACTTTTAAATCACATCCTTCATTTCTGTTGCAGAAAAATGGTAATCCAACCAAAACGGGTTACTTTAAAGTAATTGTGTTTAACTGGTCAATGCAAGCTTGTTAAATTAATATCTCCATACTGCCCAAGTTATATATCATACAGAGTTTCTGATATTCTTTGGCCAGTCTGATTATTATTTTTACTAATAGGCGGCAAAGTGATTAGTTGTTCATCTTGTTACAAAACAATGTTCTTCAGCATTCTGGCTTTCACATAAAAGTTACTTTGACACTTGCCACTTATCTAAGCCTTTTTGCGGAACAATCACACCCCCAACACCACAACAGCCTCCCCCAACAGCTGAACTCCTCTCTTAATAAGTTGACAGTGGCTCTTCAAAAAATACTTTGAAATGTCTCAACAAGCACAACAAAAAGTACTCCAGTTTACCTGGCCACTAAATTCCCTACCATACCAGTTTGATTGTGCTGTGTGAAGCAATCCAGAGTCCAAGAGGCTTATTGCTGACACAATGGTGCCTGACACGTCAGAACATCTGCAGATGTTTTCTTTTCTTCCCATACCCTGGCTGAACAAAGCGTTCGAGTTGCAAAAAGGGGGCCTACTCAGTGGTAACCCGGTCATCATAAAGGCGGTGTAGACTGACCAGTGTAGGGAACTTGATTTTGTCCAAATATGGACCAATTCAAAATTATGGTGTTTTAATTTTTATTTTCCCTGCTGTTTTGGTTTTTCCACCACCATGTAGAATTTATTTTAGTTATTACCACATGAAAATAATGGTGAAATTGCCATCATGTAATAAAACCCTTACAATATACAGTATAAACAACAAAAGCTAAGAGCAAGAATACTTGTGATTACCATAGATGCAAACAACACATGGTTTAAAATGTACATATACCATACCATAGTGGGAGTGGTGGCACAGAGGTTAAGAAGGTGAGCTTGTGATCGGAAGATCGCAGGTTCAAGCCCCGATACCGACAACATCAAGAATGTGGGAGGAATAAGTGAAGCAGTCACACCTGTCTCCACCCTCATCTGCCCCACTCTGGGCCCTTGAGCAAGGCCCTTAACCCACACCATCTGCTCCCTTGGGAACCCTAGATATCAGCTCTCTGCTCCACACAGAGGGCTGTGGTAGCTCAGTGGTCTGTGGTTGTGTCATGAAGGGTATCCGGCGTGAAAACAATTGACTATATGCCACGGACTCCCGTTCCAGCACTTCCGCATTCATCACCCGGGCGGCACACTTCCGGTTAGCAGGAATGACACGAACATAAATGACTAAATACAATTAAGAAAACATCTACATACACACCAATAATAACTCTATACACATATAAATCCATATAAATCTATAGCAACGTTTCCCCTACGAATGGCCGCGATGAATTGTTGCCCTAACCCCCCTCGGCGGGGGAACGGAACAGCTGTACCACCGGTGGGCGGACACAACAGAACTCACTTGATTATCCCACTGTAACGTTCCTTTTTTTTCCATATCTGATTGTTTGGCGGCGCGGATTAAGTTCTGCTGCGGCTTTCCGTGCGTACGTCCCTCTTAGGATGGTGCGCGCGCCAATCGCAATGTTTTATACCCCGGTAAAAATATGCCAATAAAGATATATTCTATTCTATTCTATTCTAGTGCCGGTAGCTCGCAGCCGCTTCCCGTTTTGGGTTGTTGCCATGGTCTGCTACTAGGAGCTAACGCTAACAACAATGGCAGTGGATGGGACCCGGAAGTGGCAGATGTGGGTTGCATTTTAACGGAAGTACGTCACCGCCACCCATGGCATATAGTCTATTGCCAAGTCTTTGTGCGACTAGTTCGCTGTTGTGACCCCTGACGAAGGGAGAAGCCGAAAAAAATAATAAAATAAAATAAAACATACCATACCATACCACTTTATTTATACAGCACTTAAAACAGCAACAAGGTCAGCCAAAGTGCTGGTGTAAGGGTACTTCTTTTCTTCTTGTGCACTCCATACACCAAGACTTAGTCATTATTCCAACAGACCAAAATTCAAACAGTTACTGCCTTTCTGTCTTCTTTCACATGCCTGCTAATTCACCCTGAATCCTAATGTAGTAAAATATACAATTTAATAATGATTAATTTTTGTTTTTACTTTTGTAAGCCAAACATTTACCCAGTGCAATACTGTGGAGGACAAACACAAATTAGTGACAGTGAGAATTGAGTGAGATGAGAATTCACTGACTGACTGACGGATTACTTTGAGGAGCTAATGAAGGAAGAGAATGAAAGAGAAAGAAGAGTGGAGGTAATAGAAACTGTGGACCAGGAAGTGGGAAAGATTAGTGAGGGTGAAGTCCGGAAAGCTCTGAAAAGAATGAAGAAGGGGAAGGCAGTAGGACCTGATGACATACCAGTGGAGGTTTGGAAATGTCTTGGAGAGATGGCAGTGAGGTTTTTGACTCAAATATTTAATGGAATATTTGAGGGTGAGAAAATGCCTGAAGAATGGAGAAGAAGTGTGCTGGTTCCCATTTTTAAGAACAAGGGTGATGTACAGAGTTGTAGCAACTACAGGGGAATTAAGTTGATGAGCCACACAATGAAGATCTGGGAGAGAGTTGTGGAAGCAAGACTTAGACAAGATGTGACTATCTGTGAGCAGCAGTATGGTTTCATGCCAAGAAAGAGCACCACAGATGCCATCTTTGCTTTGAGGATGTTGATAGAGAAGTACAGAGAGGGTCAGAAAGAACTCCATTGTGTGTTTGTGGATTTAGAAAAAGCATATGACAGGGTACCAAGAGAAGAGGTGTGGTATTGCATGAGGAAATCTGGAGTGGCAGAAAAGTATGTTAGACTGGTACAGGACATGTATGAGGACAGCAGGACATGTATGAGGACAGCAGGACAGTGGTGAGATGTGCTGTGGGAGTGACAGATAGCTTCAAGGTGGAGGTGGGAGTGCATCAAGGATCGGCTCTGAGCCCCTTCTTGTTTGCTCTGGTGATGGACCGACTAACAGATGAGGTCAGGCAGGAATCCCCATGGACTATGATGTTTGCAGATGACATTGTGATCTGTGGTGAGAACAGGGAACAGGTGGAAGAGAACTTGGAGAGGTGGAGGTATGCTCTTGAAAGAAGAGGAATGAAAGTCAGTCGTAGTAAGACAGAGTACATGTGTGTGAATGAGAGGGAGGCCAGTGGAACAGTGAGGCTACAAGGAGCAGAGGTCACAAAGGTGCAGGACTTCAAGTACTTGGGGTCCACTGTCCAGGAAAATGGGGAATGTGGTAAAGAGGTGAAGAAGAGAGTCCAGGCAGGATGGAGTGGATGGAGAAAAGTTTCAGGAGTGATTTGTGACAAAAAGGTGTCAGCAAAGGTCAAAGGAAAAGTTTACAAGACAGTGGTGAGACCAGCTATGTTGTATGGTCTGGAGACAGAGACATGGACAAAAAGACAGGAGAAAGAACTGGAAGTGTCAGAAATGAAGATGTTGAGGTTCTCCTTAGGAGTGACAAGGATGGATAAGATCAGGAATGAGATCATCAGAGGTACAGCACATGTTGAACAACTGGGAGATAAAGTTAGGGAGGACACACTGAGATGGTTTGGACATGTCCAGAGGAGGGACAGTGGGTATAATAATAATAATAATAATTAATTCAATTTATAACGCACTTTTCATTACTGAAAATCTCAAAGTGCTACACATATATATTGAATGCTACACACATTCATAAACTGGTGGCGGCAGACTACCATGCAAGGTGCTTTCCAGTCCTACCGGTTATATTGGTAGAAGGATGTTAGAAATGCAGCTGCCAGGAAAAAGACAAAGAGGAGATATATGGATGCAGTTAGAGAGGACTTGGAGGTAGTTGGAGTGAGGACAGAGGATGCAGAGGACAGAGTGAGGTGGAGGAGGATGACTCGCTGTGGCGACCCCTGAAAAGGGAAAAGCCGAAAGAAGAAGAAGAAGAAGAAGAATTCACTGACTAACAGAAAGATGAAAGGAATCAATAAAGTAAAAAAAAAACAACACAATTTATACATAGATGTCTATATACAGTAAATCCTTTGTACATATGCAAGTACAGTTTTTTAAAATCTTTTTGATGCTGAATCTTTTTTTTTAAGGAGTGTTTTCTCAGATTGACAATAATTGTGTTTGTATGTTTTTAAGGGAAATTAAAACTAGTTCTTTATTCCTGTTATGTTGTGAGTTTTATGGTGGAAAATGTTGTTTTTAAAATAAATATTCACAGAAATCAGATGATTTATGTTTTGGAGCCAATGAGATGTTGGATATTCTGCCTCAGTAAGAAATCAGAGTGCACATACATATTGTTGTAAACTACAAAGCTACCGTTTGACATAAGGAGAATTGCAGGAGCCATAAGGTTGTTTTTGTCGAGTAAAATACTTTATTTTCAAAGAAAACACTGACTGGGTTTCATGTTCACTCTAGTTGTTTTTCTGCTCTGCTGAGATTCTTCTTTGATACCAAGATTTAGTGGGGGGTCTGCATGTATAAGATTAAAGATAATAATGCAAGTCACAAACTAAGGGCACTATAAGACCAGAGCGGTTTGGTCCACTTTAAATAAAGTTTTCTTTCTTCAGGTAGTTCACTTTGTTTGGACAAGTGTGAAAGCTCATCCCGATTCTGGTGCAAATCAAAAAAAGTGCCCTCTTAAGGGCCCTGCATACGCCATCCGAAGTGGTGAAATTGGCTTTCATTGACGTAGTTGTTTGACAAAAATCATGTCATTTAGTTCTCAGAAGCAGCTTCACCCACCCTTCTTGACACAAGGCCCAGGCCAAACTTTTTCTCACATGTATATGTGCCACGTATCGTGTAATTGGTCAGAGGTTTGTGGATGGGTTCGTCAATGTGGAAATGTGCTCAGACATTCAGCTGAATGACTCTTCAAACACACTAAATTAGTCAAATGGCCAAAACACCTGAATGAGATGATGCAGACATTGTGCACATATGAGACTGTCTGCTGAAATGTGTGGTGCTTTCTTCATGATGGGTTTGTGTCCAAATGATGGCTCCAGGGACGGAGCAGTGAGGGGGTTCCCAGGAGTCTGTGTCTGTGTCTCGTGAATTATGAAAAATTTGTGCGAAAACAAACATTTTCAAGTTCAAGTAGGTTTTTTGTCATTTTCACCACAGGTGGTACATGAGGTGGGTTGAAATTATGTACACGGGGTCCCAGTTACATCCAACAATAGTAAAAATATAAAGTGTAAACAGAAAGAGTATATAAGAATCTAAGATAAATGGTATATGGACTGTACTTATATAGCATCTTTCTATCTTATCAAGACACAAAGAGCTTGACAACAATCTGTGCCTCATTTACCCATTCATACAGCACTCTACTACATCTCTACAAAGCTAATTGAACAAATCATTTTAAAGAGACCAATCAGAGCTTTATCACATTCATACACTAATGGGACATAGCGGAGACTATGAGGGATTCAGTGTCTTGCCCAGGGACACTTCGGCATGTGACTGCTGGTGGATTCAAACCCCCAACTGTTGCACTGGAGGACGACTGCTCTAACCACTTAGCCACAGCTGCCCCAAGATATCCACTAAGATATACGATAAGATATACGCCAGGATGTCCACTAAAATATCCACTAAGCTATACGATAAGATATACGCCAAGATGTCCACTAATATATCCACTAAGATATACGCTAAATGAACGCTAAAAGATCTAATGTGGTTTTACAACCACATGACCACTCATCGACTGTTCGGCTTTAGATGTCATATGATGGTTCCTTTAGCGTGCTGAAAAATCGGTCTCCGTTTGCTTGCGAGTGAACTCTGGTGTGCTTTACTTAAATTGTGAAATGTTAGCATACTATCCAGTGAACCGGAGAGGACGTGACATAGAACGTAGTGTGCTTCTTGTTATAGAACAATTAGGTTGGATCATCGAAGTAAAAACAAAAATGCCAAGACTGTATACATTTGGTCTTGGTGGAGCAGAAAGATGTATGTTTTCTTCTTCTTTGTAGTTTTTCTTCATTGTCAATGATGGTTTAAGACAAAATGAGCAACTTTTGTAACTGCGTGGTGTCCAGGCTGTTTTGAAAGCGAACCGAACCAGAGCTAAGTGCAGTTGTTAAAGTGAACCAAACCAAATGAAAAGTGTACAATTTATTGGCATTTCTCACCCAACTCAGCCAAGTCCACTGAACCACCCTGATGTGAAAGTATTTTAAGTACTGGACTTAAACTTGACAGTCCAGTGAACAAACAAGTCAGATTCAAAGACCCTCCTCTGAGCATGTTTTTTTTAATTGTCTCATTTGAGACATAAGTCATATTGGACTGTGTTTCGGTCCATTCTAGCACAGCAGTGTACACATTTTTTTTTGGTGGGGGAGGGGGGTGAACTTATTTTCTTTTTACCATAAAAAAACCAAACATCAGTTTTTGCTTATTTATATGCATCTATACTGACTGTGTTATTACTGTAACTATTTTTAGAGACACATTTGAACTTGAAAAATATGCCAAGAGTTTGATCATCCCTTTAAATGCCACTTGACACACACACAGCTAATCATCATGAAGGATGTTCAAGGTGTTTTGTGTGTGTGCATGTGCGTCTGTGTGTGCAACAACATATACGGAGACAACGAGTGATACTGTTACAGTCTGTTGCCATGTTTAGAGGGAGAAGTTTTCTCTTCTGCAAGAAGTTGTTGCCTGAAAAGTTTCTCAGCCTTTGCTCTCTGACAGAGATAATGAGTCATTTACATACGTTCCCATCATTCCTTCATGCAAAACACAGACAGCAGGTGGTGGAGGTTATGAATAAAAGCACTACCTTGAGTATAAGTGTTTTATTTGCATCAATGCAAACGCATCTTGATTCACACAGCTTTTAACAACACAAGACTATTCTTGGTAGCTAGAGAAAAAAATATCATGTTCTGTTGGAATAATAGTTTCTGTTCATTAAACCCACCAAATGAGTCAAAATAAATACGTTGTTGACTGTTAATTAATGCAGGTGTGACATTGACTGCATTGTTACACTTTCAAAAATAGTTTGAGGTCGTTAGGCTGTTCATCTAATGCGAGTTGTGTGAAACGTGATAAATCGTAGCGCCGAAGCTTAGCAGCAATTTCAAGTAGTCTTCGTGTTTGTTATCACAAGTGCAGCCAGTAAATAAACTGATTTAATTCACATCTATAATGTGTGCAATTTAAAAAAAACAGATACTTTTTCTAGTGAAGTGTGAAGTTTGATGTCACCAAGTACTGTCTTGTTATTTTTCTGTTAATAAACACTCTGACTTGATTTAAGTTTAAATATTTGCTGGTGAAGATTCTCAGTCGTCCAGGACATGACAAAATCAAAAAAGGCGTTCAATACAAGATCAACTGGACTTTATTTGTTACAGAAGACGTTTCGCTTCTCATCCGAGGAGCTTTATCAATTCAATGAAACAGACTGTGTGCGCGTGGAGTTATAACACTCTTACGGCAAATTACACTACATGCGTTCCGGCTCCACCCCGCTCCGGTCCGCAGGTCGCAGCTGAGCGTCTCAAAGTCCAGTTTCCACTTCCTCCGCTCGGCTCAGGTCCGCCTGGATGCGCTGCTCCAAGACGCATGCGCGGGATTTGCGAGATCGCGCGATAAATCAAGTGATAAATAAGTAAGTCAGAACAAAACAATTCATTCGGTGGAAGAAGGAGAACAACAGTAGAGACTGCTGCCTTGATCTTCTCTCGTAAATGAGCGACAGGACATGGTTTGAGCAACAGGAAGTGATGTATTACATTTCAGAATAAAATACTTTATTTATTTATTTATTTATTTATTGTATTGCGTTTGTAGGCGTAGTCATAAATGATAGTTTGACAGCATTTTTGTACAAATAAATCCGTATAGAGCTAGGATTAAGTCCGCCCGTGGTGATTTTATTTTGTAAATACGGAAGTTGTGCTCGTTCCTTTTCCTGTTGGTGCGACGTAATCTTCAAAAGTTGACTCCGGCACAGCTCCGGCGTCCGGCAGAAATAGAAATATTAGGAGTCACGCACCAACATACCGGGTATGTAAATTTCAAACTGAGGTAACACATACATGTAAATTGACAGATCACACCTTAACAGGTGTGTCTTCTGTCAGAGACCTCAAGGGAACTCCCTACTGTTAAGGTGTGATCTGTCAATTTACATGTATGTGTTACCTCAGTTTGAAATTTACATACCCGGTATGTTGGTGCGTGACTCCTAAGACTGTTATAATTCCACGCACACACAGTCTGTTTCATTGAATTGATAAAGCTCCTCGGATGAGAAGCGAAACGTCTTCTGTAACAAATTAAGTCCAGTTGATCTTGTATTGGAACGCCTTTTTTGAAGTTTAAATATCACTTCAGGTAGTGAGAATAATTCTGTGCATTTCATTTTTAACAGCTTCATCCTAACAGAATGTAAATGAAAGTAAAGAAATTGCATTACAGTGTGAATACTTATTGTCAAGGTAGCAATATCAACCCAGATGAACGGACTGGAAGAAAACAGATTCAGGGGTAAAACAAACGATGATTTATTTATAATGGCAATGTTATCCACAGGGAGGGGGAAGCACGGGTGGAGCGTGGAGGTGGAAGATCTCACTGGAGGTATCTTGATATCCAAACTTCCAAGTTCAGCACAGGAGGTCCACAGAGCAGCCAGGAGTCCAAGACGTTTGGCACAGATGGACCAGGGTCTGTAGTGTCACGAAGAAAAAATCACAAGGGTAAGAATAAGAACTACAAGGATTAACACCAAGAGGCTGGAAGCACTAGTACCATAAAGTAGGTATGCTTCAGCACTGAATGAAGCCAGCCAGCAGTCTTAAGTAGTCCTGGTGGTGATTAGTGGAGATGGCCGACAGCTGTGACTCCTCAACCTCAGGAAATCTGTAGGCAGCAAAACAGGAAAAACCCCACAGTACCCCCCCCTCAAGAATCGCCCCTTGGCGACCTAAGGCGCTTCTCAGGATGGGACCTGAAAAAAGAGGAGATGAGGCTGGGATCCAGAATGAAGGACCGAGGAATCCAAGACCTCTCCTCGGGACCATAGCCCTCCCAGTCAACCAAATACTGGAAACCCCGTCCCCGGCGCCGAACGTCCAGGATACACCGGACAGTGAAGGCAGGGTGATTGTCAATGAGACGGGGGGGAGGAGGGAGGACAGCAGGAGGACATAAAGGACTCACAGAGACTGGCTTCACCTGGGAAACGTGGAAGGTGGGATGAATGCGCATGGAAACAGGCAATTTCAGACAAACAACAGACGGGTTAATAATCTCGACCACAGGAAACGGACCAATAAAACGAGGGGCAAGTTTTCTGGGAGTGTCCTTGAGCTTGATGTCACGGGTAGAGAGCCAGACCCTCTGACCCACGTGGTAAGCAGGAGCCACAGAACGATGGCGGTCTGCGTGTCTCTTGTTCTGGTCAGCAGTACGTAGCAGGGCCGCCTTAGCCTGACGCCAAACCCTACGGCAACGGCGGAAATGGTGCTGAACAGAAGGGACAGAGATCTCGGACTCCTG
The DNA here is from genome assembly GCA_038048925.1 of Garcialebias charrua. Classification (NCBI taxonomy): domain Eukaryota; kingdom Metazoa; phylum Chordata; class Actinopteri; order Cyprinodontiformes; family Rivulidae; genus Garcialebias; species Garcialebias charrua. Next base: position 39,228 of record JBBPBX010000687.1, read on the forward strand.
GCTAGGAAAAAGCGGGGGAGCATAACCCAGAGAGGCTTCGAAGGGAGACATTCCAGTGGCGGAGGATGTGTGAGTATTGTGAGCATACTCTACCCACACCAGAAGTTTGCTCCAAGAAGACGGGTTGTCCTCAATGACACATCGTAGGGCAGCCTCCAACTCCTGGTTACATCGTTCCGTTTGTCCATTAGATTGGGGATGATAACCAGATGACAGACTAGAAGAGGCCCCCAGGGTGTTGCAGAAAGCCTGCCAGACCTGAGAAGTGAATTGAGGGCCTCGGTCCGAAACCAGATCTGTGGGAATACCATGAATCCGAAAGACGTGCTGGGTCAGGAGGTGAGCAGTCTCCAAGGCAGAGGGAAGCTTGACAAGGGGTACAAAATGAGCTGTCTTGGAAAACCTATCAACAACTGTTAAAATGACAGTGTTCCCTTCAGAAGGGGGCAGTCCAGTGATGAAATCCAGAGCTACATGGGACCATGGACGACTGGGTGTGGGCAAAGGCTGTAACAAACCTGCTGGAGGTTGGTTCCCACTCTTGTTGCGAGCACAGGTAGGGCAAGCAGCCACAAACTCCTTAATGTCTTGGTTGAGAGTGGGCCACCAGAAGTGTCTCTTGACAAGGGAAAGCATGTGGTTAGTGCCTGGGTGACATGACAGTTTGTTCGAATGGATCCAATCTAGTACCTTGGATCTGATAGTGGAGGGAACAAACCTTCTATCAGGAGGACCGGTACCTGGGTCGGGTTCAGATCCTTGCGCCTCTTGAATGTCTTTTTCAATGGACCAGGTAAGTACGCCAACCACAACGGAGGGGGGCAGTATGTTGTCTTCAGTCTTGTGCTGGTCGGAAATGGAAAACTGTCTTGACAGGGCATCGGGCTTGATGTTCTTAGATCCAGGTCTGTAGGTCAAAAAAAAGTTAAACCTTGCAAAAAACAAAGACCAACGAGCCTGTCTTGGACTCAGCCTCTTGGCGTTCTGGATGTAAATAAGGTTCTTATGATCTGTCCAGATCAAAAAAGGTGTCTTGGTACCCTCCAACCAGTGCCTCCATTCTTCCAGTGCCAATTTTACAGCCAACAACTCTCTGTTCCCCACATCATAATTCTGTTCCGAAGGGCTAAGACGTCGAGAGAAGAACGCACAAGGGTGGACCTTGTTATCCTCCTGAGAACGCTGAGAAAGAACTGCTCCCACACCCGTGTCCGACGCATCGACCTCCAAGATGAATTGTCTCTCCGGGTCAGGGTGACGAAGGATGGGGGCGGTGGAGAAAAGACGCTTAAGTTCCTTAAAAGCCGTCTCAGCATCAGGAGTCCAGGAGAAGGTTCTTAACGTGGAGGTGAGTTGAGTAAGAGGAGCAGCAATGCGGCTATAATTCTTAATGAACCTTCTATAAAAGTTTGCAAAGCCTAAGAATCGTTGCAGCTGTTTGCGATCCTCAGGAATGGGCCATTCTTCCACAGCCCTGGTCTTCTCAGGGTCAGTGCGAAAACTACCACCCTCGAAAATAAACCCCAGGAATGACACAGTGGTGACATGAAAATCGCACTTCTCTGCCTTTACATAAAGCTGATTCTCAAGGAGTCTCTGTAGTACCGCACGTACGTGAGTCTCGTGTTGGCTCAAGTCGTGGGAGTAAATGAGTATATCGTCTAAATAAACGAAAACAAACTCATTAAGGAAATCTCTAAGGACGTCGTTAACGAGTGCCTGAAATACCGCAGGAGCATTAGTAAGGCCGAAAGGCATTACTAAGTACTCAAAATGACCGAGTGGAGTCTTGAAGGCGGTCTTCCACTCATCCCCCTCACGAACCCTTACTAGATGGTAAGCATTACGCAAATCTAATTTCGTAAATATGGCAGCCGAATGCAACTGGTCATGAATGGAATCAATGAGAGGTAGCGGATATTTATTTTTGATGGTGATCTGGTTTAACCCACGATAGTCAATGCATGGGCGCAAGGTCTTATCCTTTTTAGACACAAAAAAGAAACCCGCCCCCACAGGTGAGGTGGACGGTCGAATGATACCAGACGTCAGAGACTCCCCAATATAATCTGACATAGTCTTTCTCTCAGGCCCTGATATGTTGTATAATCTACTGGTAGGCAGAGGAGCTCCAGGAAGAAGATTAATAGCACAATCATATGGGCGATGTGGAGGCAGGGACAAAGCTTTCTCTTTATTGAACACAGCACTTAAATCATGATACACAGGAGGTACTTTGCTTAGGTCAACAGCTTGTGACTGGGGGTTATTTACAGAGGTCTTCGGTACAGCAGAGCGAAGACAGTTCTTGAGACAGTACGAGCTCCACTTGTCTATCCTCTTCTCCGACCAGTCCAATAATGGATTATGCCTCTCCAACCAAGGAAAACCCAAAATTAATTGAGTGGTGGGAGAGTCAAAAACGAAGAATTCACCTTGCTCATGGTGATTTCCAGAGATGATGAGGTGGAGTTCCTGGACCCTCAGGTGAATCTTGGCGAAAACCTGTCCAGTGAGACCGGCGACAGTCAAAGGGTCTCGAAGGGTATGGGTAGGAATGGATAGTTGTTCCACCAAGTCACTGCTGATGAGATTTTGTTCCGCTCCAGAGTCCACAAGAGCTGTAACAGGTAACTTCATGTTATTATTCACAATAATAGATGGTAAAGTAAATCGTGAGACAGGAGAACAAGATGATCTACCCACCAATACCCCCTGTTTTATTGATGGGAGGGGTCGTTTCCCTGTAGAGGGCGTTGGACTCCCTGTAGAGGGCATTGGGCTATGTAGTGGCCAATCTTACCACAATAAAGACAACACCCAGATCTCATACGTCGCTGTCTCTCCTCGGGTGACAGCCTTGTGCGGCCTATTTGCATAGGCTCCGGTTCCTCCTCAAAGTTAGAGAAGACTTTACTCTGAAAAGTTGGGTTTGACCGGAAACCGGAAGTAGATGGACGCTGGGACTTGTAGTCCCTCTCCTTGCCCCTTTCGTTGAAGCGATTATCGACTCTAATCGCCAAGTTTATCAGTTCATTAAGAGAGTTGGGTTCGTCTCTCAGAGCGAGTTGATCCTTGACTCTGTCAGACAGGGAATTTAAGAAAGTACCTCTGATAGCGAGATCGTCCCAGCGAGTCTTCGCCGCCATGATGCGGAAGCGTATTGCGTGCTCCGATACCGGCTTCCTTCCTTGGCGGAGGTTCAACAGATGTTTGACGGCATCCTCCTGCTGCAAAGGGTGGTCGAAAATCATCGAGAAGTCCTCGAGGAACTCAGGAAAGGTTAGTAAGTCAATATCATTTGAGGATAAGTGCGCTGTAGCCCAGCTAAGAGCGTCACCTTTTAACTGACTGATCACAAAAGCTATTTTAGCGGCGTCCGTGGGATATGTACGAGGGGCTCTAGTAAAAGCCAGACGACATTGAAGAATGAATCCTGCATAGTGATCAGGGTTACCACTAAAAAACTCAGAAGGCCTAAACACAGGCTCGGTTGAAGGTGTTGTTGATCCAACAGTAGCATTAACAGAAGAAGGCCCAGGTTGAGCGGCCCGTGGGGCAGAAATAAGTTGTGAGAGTTTTTGATTAGCATCAAACATCATACCTCCAAGTTCTCTGAGGTTGGATTGGTTAGTTAGTTGTTGGGAAGCCATCTGTTGCAGTCTGGTTTCCAATAAGTCCAGTCGTGAAGTCTGGGGGTCCGTAGCCCTCTGAGAAGGTTCTCCCCCAGTCGCGTTCTGGGTCTGTTTGTTTGGCTGAAGCATTTCTGTCAAGGTAGCAATATCAACCCAGATGAACGGACTGGAAGAAAACAGATTCAGGGGTAAAACAAACGATGATTTATTTATAATGGCAATGTTATCCACAGGGAGGGGGAAGCACGGGTGGAGCGTGGAGGTGGAAGATCTCACTGGAGGTATCTTGATATCCAAACTTCCAAGTTCAGCACAGGAGGTCCACAGAGCAGCCAGGAGTCCAAGACGTTTGGCACAGATGGACCAGGGTCTGTAGTGTCACGAAGAAAAAATCACAAGGGTAAGAATAAGAACTACAAGGATTAACACCAAGAGGCTGGAAGCACTAGTACCATAAAGTAGGTATGCTTCAGCACTGAATGAAGCCAGCCAGCAGTCTTAAGTAGTCCTGGTGGTGATTAGTGGAGATGGCCGACAGCTGTGACTCCTCAACCTCAGGAAATCTGTAGGCAGCAAAACAGGAAAAACCCCACACTTATTGCTGAAGAACTTGCAGAAAAACAGCTGAAATTAGCTAAAACTTGCTGAAATGTCGCTGAAATAGAAGAACAAGCCTAAACAGAAGAAAGCAGAAATATCACATATTTGCTGAAATATATTAAAATACCGTAAGCAGAAATTAGCACATAATTTAGGAAATTAGCAAAAAAAAAAAAAAGGCTGAAATTAGGAAGAAAAAAAACAGCTGAAAGGTAGCTGAAAAGGCAGGAAGGAGCTTAAACTACTAGAAGGAAGTGAAAGGAGCTGAAATTAGCAAAACAAAACTGTGGAATTTTTCTGAAAAAGCTAAAATTAGAACAAAACAGCTAAATAGTAGCTAAAATAACAGAATAAGCTGAACTTAGCATATTGAAACTGAAAGGAGCATACCAAGCTGAAATTAGCGTAAAGCAGTTAAATAGGTTGAAAGTAGCTAAAATTACCATGAAAAACTTGAATTCAGATGAAAACTGCTGAAATTAGCTAAAATGCTAAAATGTAGCTAAAAAGGTAGAACAAGCTTAAATTAGCAGAATAAAGCAGAAAGAACAAGTTTGCTGAAAGAAGCAGAAATGAGCTTAAAAAGTGGAGTGTCTGACAAAAGCTGAAATTAGAAAAAAAAAAAAAAGCATAAAGGGGGAGTGGTGGCACAGAGGCTAGAGAAGGTGGGCCTGTGATCGAAAAATCACTGGTTCAAGCCCCGGTACCAACGACATTAAAAAATGTGGGTGGAAAAAAAAGGTGAAATACCCACACCTGCCTCCACCCTCATTCACCCCACTCTGGGCCCCTGAGCAAGACCTTTAACCCCCACCATCTGCTCCCTAAACAGGTCTCTCTTGAAAATGAGTTATTGTGGCTCAATAAGACTACCTGGATAAATAAAGGGTAAATGAAAAAAAAAAGTAGCTAAAAAGCAGAAAGAAGCTTATATAACTAGAATGAAGTGGAGAGCACATTTTTGCTGCATTAGGCTGAAAAAAGTCGAAAGGAGTGCAAAAAATGTGGAAGTAGCTGAAAACATTAAAATTAGCATAAAAAAGCTAAATGTTAGCTGAACAAGCAAAAAAAAGCTTAAACTTTCAGAAAAAAATCAAAGGAGCACAACAAGCTGAAATTAGCAGAAAGAAGTTGGACAAAGCACAAAAATGTTTTAGTTTAAAAAAAAGAAGCTGAAAGGAGCACAACACAGCTGAAATTAGCTGAAAGTAGCTGAAGAACAGTTTAAATTTGCTGAAGTAAGCTGAAAGAAGCTGAAGCAGAACAAAATGTGAAAGGAGCAGTAAAAGGTGTTGAACAGATCTAAAGATTTGAAGAATGTAAAATGAGCTCAATTAATTTTCTATAAGAAAAAAATGTCAGAAAAGGCTAAATATTTCAGAAAGCTAAAGTTGCACCACTACCAAAGGTCATAGCAGCATTGTCCTGAAAGAGCTGAACATTTTGATTCATGATTTGATGGCATAGCTTGAAAACTGCAGGACGAGAAAGGTGCTGAAAAATGTACGAAAGAAAAATGAATCACAATACATAGAGTGAATGCTTCATAAACATTCACACAATGAAACATTCATACATTCATAACAGGCATATTTGAATATGTTCACATGTATGTTCAAAAGCTGGAGTTTCTCATGTGCAGCACAGATTTTGGTTCGATGAATGAGCCCAGCTGGAAAAAAGGAACAGGTGTTGCCCGTCAGTTTTGAACAAGGTGCGAGTGGGAAACTTTATCTGGTTGAAGTCTCCCCCAGCAGCGTGCACAACAGCCCCAAACAAAAAGGTCATTTAAAAGAAAAGGCTTTCTGTTTAATTCAAAAAGACAGAAGCCATGAAAGAGCATGCATTTGCAAATATTTTGCATCTAATTTAGTGCCTCATGAATATTGTTTCATGAATCCTGAATAACAACCTCCTTAGACTGTTTTAATGACTTGGCTGTATTTGCACTTTAACTAATTTGAACCTTATTCAAACTTTTACCACTTGTTTTGCTGTTGATGGCTTTAAAAGAATAGTGTTTAAATTTGTACATTGACATGTCCCGTTTGTAACAGAAAAACAACTTGTGTTTTGTAAAATAAACCGAAACCCTCTTCTTGTACGTTAGAAGAGAAGTATTTACACATCTCTCATTAATTAATTAATTAATTAATTAATTAATTAATTAATTAATTCATTCATTCATTCATTCATTCATTCATTCATTCATTCTTATCAGGACCTAATAAAGAAAAGTTTGTAGAAAATTGAAGAACCAGTCTTATTGACAGTGTCATTGCTTATCTGTTGGAAACGAGGCCAGAACTGTAACATGTATAAACATTTGTATTACTCTCAGTTTGACAGAAGCACGTTCATCACCAACAGAACTGCCTTTCTGTGACCTTATTGACTTGCATAGTTGCAGATGAGTTTTAACTCACTTTAACACCGTTGCTTCTGTACAGTGATGTTTGCAGGCGGGAGTATTTAACAACATCATGTTGCTCCTTATACTTTTAACAAGAGTTGAATAATGCTGTTTTTTTTGTGCTGATTATATGATTTGACCGTTAATGAGCTTCCTTCAACAAAAAATATTTTAACTTGTCACAATCAGACATATTTTCACCTTCTCTGCATTTGCCTATATGTAACTTCAAAACATTTTCATTTGCCACTCAGTCTTCTCAATAACTTTTTGAGTCGGAGGCTAACGGCTCAGAGTAGGAGGCTGGAGTCATTTTCTAACATCAACATCAGCACACAGATGTGCTGTGAGGTACAAATGTTGGTGAACACAGACCGTTTAACACTGATCACTGATGAAAATATCTTACCAGCATCACAGACATGAACAGCCTTATGACGTCATAATCATCAGCAGCTGTCAATCAATGCTGTAGTGGGAGAATGAGACATAGGTCCAGTAAAATAAAGTAAAATAATGATGAATGTGTTGCAGAACAACATTTCAGATGAATTGTCTTCATTTTTGCTTTTAATCTTACTTGGAGTTACTACAGAAAGTTATACGTGCAGAGGGTATTTTGTGACAAAAAGTTCAATAATTTGCAGTAAAGACAAGTTTATGGTGCTCCATGTGTAAACAAATAAGGGTAATGCATTTTTCAATTATGATCTCAGATCAAATTCAGCTTAAACGGCCGCCGTCGTTGGTCTACCTTCATAATATACAGATTTCATGCAGTTTTAGGAAAATGCTCTTCAAATTGCTGGAAAATGGATAGTTTTGAGTAGATTTTTTTTTTTAAACTTGGACACCAAAAGTAGCCGGATGAGTTCAAACTCCCAACAAATTTAACAACAGCATTTTGCATAAAAACTAATTAAAAAGTTTGGTGTAGTGTGAATTCACACTGGCTCAATTACTGTGTGTCTTTCTGTCTTTAGCTCTCTTGAGGGCATGCGCTGATGGAGCTGCCAATCATCTTCACAACATCACTGCTGGAGATCGTGACAAGTAAGTTGGGCTTGGGTTCACATTTGAATTAGGTCATTTGTACTTTGACTTTGTTTATGCACTTGATTGTGTGTTTCAGTGGACAATGATTAAACAGACAAGCTATACATTAAATATGTATAATAATCTTGACAACACAGCAGACTGAAGCATTCTGTGCAGCCACAATCTAACTGACTTATATTTTTTATATGGTTATAACTAGGGGTGTAACGGTACGCTAAAATCACATTTCGGTTCGGTTCAATTACAAGGAGGGCTCGGTTCGGTTTATTTTCGGTTTATTTTCGGTACAAAAAAAAGACAAAATAAAGACTTACAAAATGTTTATTTTGAAAATATGCCAAAAATATGTTTGTATTGTATTGTAGTAATAAATAAAAGTGACCCATTTGGATGATATTTTAAATAAACAGCACTCTACAATAAATAAATTATATTAAAAATAATAAAAATCTTAATGAATACAATAACAGTCAGAACCAGAACAATAAGCAGCAACAGACTGTTTACAATCTTAACTAATAAAGTTTTTGTCCAGTAGCACCAGTGTGGCTGTATTTGTCCTCATTACTCACAACCTCTTCTTGGTGGGACTGGTCCTGGAACAGTTCCAGAGTTCAATTCAGTCATCACACACTTCTTAGCTGCAGCAGGTGATCTCTGGTGGATTTCCCTGAAGTGGAAGGAGAGCAGCTACCTCTGTAACTGGAAATACTGGAAATAAAACACAGAGGTAAAAAAATAAGTTAATAAGATTATAATTTTAAATAATAATAAATTATAAATAATAATTATAATAAAATAACAATACCTCTTGAACGGTTGAATATCTCACTCATCATCAGGGCAGGGTTTAAATCAGCTCCAGGACTTGTTGACCATCAGTTTTAGTTTTTTCATAAAGAGCTGAACTTTTTGACTTAAGTGTTGACGTGATGGATGTCTCATAGCAAGGATCAACTGTGCATTAAAAACTTTCAGACTTAGATTCAGAGCTTTAAAAACTCATACAGTTTGTGTTATTGATCTGGACCCATCTAAATTACCTGATGAAGTTGTTTAAATGCAGCTGTGTTGTTAGCGCACTTTGTAGAAGTTGTTTAAATGCAGCTGTGTGGTTAGCGTACTTTGTAACAGCTCGTTCACGTTCTGATGACGTAGTTTCCAGCGCGTTCACGTTAGACGTGTTGCTGCTGCAGATCCAGTCTTCATGAAAAAACGTCCACACACACAGCTTTGTGCGCTCGTCTTTTAACAAGAAAACCATAACGTTAACAAACAGGAAACCGCAGCGAGAAGCTAACGGCTAATGCTGCGCGTGCTGCGAGATAATAGCTCCGTGCTGAAACGCGCCCAGGAAATTTTGTTCCGCGGCGCACATATTAACATTCAATGAGTGAAAAAATAACCGTTTCGGTACAGCACGTTCGGTTCGGTCCACCTCCGTACCTTTTCGGTTCGGTACACCAACTACAACCGTTACATGCCTAGTTATAACTGTGGTTATGTTGAGGCGTACATGCTCCAAGTGAAATAAAAAAGCTCTCTGCTCATGTTTGAAGTATGTGTTTCTGATAATGTAATGCTGGTTTGCAATCTGCAATAACCTTTTTTGTGGCTAATGGAGGGCTGCCGTCAGGACGGAGATGGATCTGGGGATCAATGGGTCCCTGAAGTGTCGAGACTTTCAGATTAACGCTCTGTGTGTGAGCACGAGTGTGCCTGTGTGAATGGGATGTGTGTTTCCGTGTTTGTCTCTCTGTGTGCATGTCCCTGCAATTTTATTGGTGTAGCAACCATTTTAAGACGTAGATGCTGGAGGTGAGGACATTTTGAACAAACTGACATTGTTCAGACCCATCACCTTTGCCACTAAAAAGGTTTATGTCCAGAAAATTGTTGTGTAGATTTTGTTTTTGCAACTATGGTAAAACTATATAATAATAATAAAAAAAACAATATATATATATATATATATATATTATGTGTATATGCACATATATGTGTATATACACATATATTGTGTATATATACACAATATATATGTGTATACATATATATTATGTGTATATATACAGATGTATGTGTATATACACATATATATTATGTTTATATACACATGTATGTGTATATAATCGCCACGTCCCAGACAGTTTGTGTCTCCTGTGGTGTCCCTCAGGGGTCGGTTCTGGGGCCCCTGCTGTTTTCCCTTTACATGCTGCCTTTAGGTCAAATTATTAATCAGTTCAACATTTCTTTTCACTGTTATGCCGACGATACACAGCTTTACATCAGGACTGGAGCATCCTCATCTTCCACCTTGTCATCTCCATCTTCACTCACTGCCCTCTCTGCCTGCCTGGAGGCAATTAGGGCATGGATGAATCAGAACTTTCTTCAATTAAACTGCTCCAAGACTGAGGCCATACTGATTGGCACCCCTCACCAGGTACAAACATCTCCTATAACAAGACTTTCCTTTTCTGGACAAGACATCCCCCTCTCCACCTCTGTTACTAATCTTGGAATAAAAATGGACTCCAATCTTACATTTGAAAATCACATTAAGCATCTGTTTAAAACTTGCTTCTTCCATCTTCGAAACATCTCCAGACTTCGCCCATCCCTAACTTTTTCCGATGCTGAGAAGCTCGTCCATGCTTTTGTCTCCTCCAGGCTCGACTACTGCAACTCCCTGTTTATTGGAATCCCTGGCAAAAACCTTCAGAAACTTCAATATATTCAAAACAGTGCAGCAAGGATCTTGTTGAGAGTTCGTAAATTTGAACATATTACGCCCATTCTCCATAACCTTCATTGGCTTCCTGTCGCCTACAGAATTCAGTACAAAACTGCTCTCATTACACATCAATGCTTACACGGAACTTCACCAGATTATCTGAAGGATATTCTTATTCCATACTCATCCACCCGTTCGCTGCGGTCACAGAACAGTAATCTCCTTCACATTCCGAGAACCAAATTAAGGACCATGGGAGACCGGGCTTTCAGTGTGGCTGCCCCCCGCCTGTGGAACTCTCTTCCTGACTGTCTAAGAGCCCCACAGTCTGTGGTTGACTTTAAGAGCGACTTGAAGACCTTTCTTTTCGACCAAGCATACTCTACCTCCTCATGATTCTACTTTTGATCTTAGCTGATATTGTTATTGATTTTAATTGTTTTATTATTTGTTTTATTGTCATTTAATTCTGTTGCTCCTTGTAGCACTTTGAGATTTTCATTAATGAAAAGTGCGTTATAAATTGAATTCATTATTATTATTATTATTATTATATACTGTATGGGTGGGAAAGGTGAAGCACCCACACCTGCTTCCACCCTCCTTTGCCCCAATCTGGGCCACTGAGCAAGGCCCTTAACCCCCACCATCTGCTCCCCAGGGTGCCCTAGATGGCAGCTCTCTGCTCCACACAGAGGGCTGTGGTAGCTTGGTCGTCTGTGGTTCTGTCAGGAAGAACATCCAGTGTAAAAACAGTCACCAAGTCTTTGTGCAAGACAGTTCACTGTGGTGACCCCTGAAGAAGAGAGCAGCCAAAAGAAGAAGAAAATGTGTTGCATATTATTTCAAACATTTGACGGCCTAATGACATCCACCCATCCATCCATCCATCCATCCATCCATCCATCCATCCCCACTCACACACTCACTTCACCCACGTCTTCTTTTCTGGGTTGCAGGGTCACTAATGCCCATGTACAGTTCAGTGTGCGAGAGGCAGGATACACCCTGAATGGTCATAAGTGTGTGTTAGGACCTAATGACATGCTTTGCAAATGGTTGTTGACTTCTAAAGTGAACGTCTAACAAGATTGAATCAGGTCCTCAGGACAGATTCTTCTTTGTTGAAACGTTTCGTCTTTTATCCAAAAGACCTTCAGTCTCAGGAGCTGTAACAACTACATTATTTATTATTATAGAGAAAGGATTATTGAGCATGCATCAGGATATGCAACAACTACAAGCAGTTTTGTCTGTCGTCAGCAAACTTGTTGAGCTACTACGAACGAGAAGGTGCTGTTTATAAGACTGAGTTTGTTGCAGCTCCTCAGACTGAAGAAGTCTTTTGGATAAAAGACAAAACGTTTCAACAAAGAAGAATCCGTCCAGAGGACCTGACTCAACATAGTTAGATTTATCTACCTGGATTATTGCACTTGCATCAGGATATCGAAAGTGAAAGATTAAACTATTTCCTAAAACAGTGCCAAAGACTACGCTTTTGTAGCTAACATAGATATGAAGTTTATTCTAAAGTTAACTTAAATTGTACAGTCTGCACTTGGATAGAAACACTCTGGACATCAAAGCTTGTTGCTATTCTTCATCTGCCTTGCTGTTTCTGTTGTGTTAGCAACATTTTCACATGTTTAAATTATGTAAAATTAAAAGAGCCATTCATTTCCACACACTATTGGTTTCCCATCTCGCCTCGCTTGTCATTTAGGACCACCATGTAAGTACAGGAGCCCATTAAGGACAACACATTGCCTGATAGTGTCAGCACTTTGTGCTTTTAACTACCACTGTAATTTGTGGGCAGTATCTAATTGGTTGTTTTTGTTTGTTATTTGTGCCTTAAGATGTTACTACGGTATATCTTTTACTCGTTTGTAGAAGAGGGTAGCAGCCAAAGCTTCTAAACAAGCTGCGTGCTGTCAACACTTCAACTGAATTTTCAGTGTGTGTACGACAAACATTTAAGTTATGTCACATTTCTTAGAAATATATCCAGTCTTTAACCGTGCCTGCAGCTGTACCATGTTAGGTGGCACTTTTACATCCAAATGAGCAATAACATTTACTTCTTCACAATTTTCTTAAGCTATCTTGGGGGAAAAATGGAAATAATTTCAAAGCATTTTAGGGAGAAAAAACAACAACGTGTTTTTTACAAGTGAAGTTCGTGAAAGTGTCTACATTCTCACATCTGTGCCTGTTAGTGTGTAGTCCCATCAAAAAATAATGAGGATAATAAAAATGTCTGCTCTACCTCCACAATCTCTGGTGCCGTCACAAGAATAGAGTGGGTGGACGGCATCCCACTGTTAAAAGAAAGGTGCCACGTAATTTTCTGTCAAAACAGCCTTAATGGTAGACATTAGGGATGTAGAGTGGAGGCGCTGCTTCGGGCTAAGGCTTTCTGCTTTCACGATGAGTCAAGTGACAGTGATGCTACTTCAGTGAGTAGCGTGCTAGAAGAAACGGTGCATGTTTTTTGATCCAGATGAAGGCTGCATCCCACTATTTTATTTAAGCAGTTTTACTCTCACTTATAAAAGTAAAAGACATACTAAAACATGTACGTTAGTAAATATAGATTTGGTGCGGTCATATCTGGTGGTCAGTTGAACCCAAGTGCAGACAGACACTCGGGGAACTCGAAGGTAAATGATAAATATATTTATTTACAACAAAAACAAAAGGCTGACGTGGCAGTTAACACAAAAATGACGACAACTTGGTCAGTTGCACAGATCCTGAACTAAAGTTAGGGCTTGTAGTAGCTAAAACTGTTCCTTACCATATATTTTGAGTTATAACAGATTTCGCAAGATCTTTATTTATAATTATGCCAATACCTACCGGTATATATTTGGAGTTAAAATAGTTTACAAACCACTCAACAGATTTTGAATAAACCTTTAGGAGAAACTTATTGAACGTGCACCAAAGTTCATGCTCAGTAATCCAGGTATAAAATCCAACAATGGTCAGTCAGGTTATTGAATGTACCTTTACAAATACTTGACTTTTGAAGCCAAACTAATTTAAGATGGTCAACACAGCCCCTTGAATTTAGCAAACACAAGAAAAGAAAAACTGATTTCGAAAAAGTTTTACAATTTTATGCTAAAATGTGGTGTGCTTGTAGTAGAGAGTGGTACACAATGCATATTATAAGTGATATCTCAGCTGTTACCATCATTACTGATTGTTATGTTAGCAAAATATTTCATGAATCACAGGATGGATTTTACTGAAACGTTCATATAGTAATCAATGGATGTAGATTTACAGATGACTGACTTTTGAAGTCAGTGCAAGACAACTCCCAAAAGTAACGATAAGTAGCCAACACATAAATTGCTATGGCTGAGTCAATTTAACAGACATTAAGCTAGCATTCCATGTGGTAGTAGCTGAGAGTCATTCAAAGCACATAATCTGAGTGACATCTCACTGTATTGCATTAGATTGTGCATAATTTAATGTTCAAGCTTTGACTAAAACCCATCTTAGGCTGAAAGGCAGCAGGCGACATGCTTTCCTTCAAGGAATGCTACACCTTTAATTTCTTAATTCTTCTTTAGTTTTTGTTTTAACATTACATTTTATTTAGAGTATTCTGTACTTTGTCTCATCTGCAGATAACATGCAAGCTTTTCATTTCTCAATGTCTTCTGAGTGACTTTGTTTCAGTAAAAGTATGTCTCAACCGGCGTATTCTTTGGAGTGCTGAGTTTCAGTAAGCAGTACAAATACACGAGTACTGTTCCATACAAATATAAACACCTTATTTTTAAAGGTGATAGCAGTTACCGTCAACAAGGCTGTGAAATTTTCAAAAATACCACTGACTTAATGTGACAGTGATAACTATAGCCTGTTTTATGCATTTTTAAGAGAATCATTTTAATAATTGTGACATTTTTAACAGAAGCACTGAGTTACAACAACCTAAGCTCAAAGAGGCTTCGCTGTTACTGTTATTTACCAAATGTGAACTCAAGCTGCTCTCATAAAACTTCATAACTTATTTTATTAGAGCTGACGCCCTTTAACCATTTATAATTATGAACCACAATCTGCTTTGTTTGAAATGAATTGCACATTTGACCAAATCGTCTGAGAAGATAAGTGAAGGAATGGATGTTGCTTTTTTTTCAGAACATCTCCACCTGTTTATGGGTTCACTTTGAGGCAAATGCAAACATAAGTGAATGTGACTGTGTCAGTGTTTGACTAAGTGTGAGGGCGTGTGGAGGAGACTTTCTGATCACAGTTGTGTCAGTATATTTTATGAATGCATTGTAGTTCAAAGAAGATAATGGTGTCAACCACAGCAAGTTCACTTGTCAAGAGCAAAGCTTTCTTATTTTTTAAGCTTTATAAATAAATAAATAGCTCGGGCAGTCTTTCTGTTTGGCATTTATTCTGCATTTTACTAATACAATACATGTTCGTGTTTATCTAGTATTTAGTATTAAAAGTGTTTGTTGTAGTTGAAGCAGCATGCTATTTACAATGTAATTTAGACTTGTTAAATGAAGATGTAAGGAATGCGATTCAGGTACTTTTCTTACAGATTACTCTTCTTTGCACGTTTGAGCATTTGCAAATTCAGTTGAGAACCTTAATCTAAATCTGCATTCAAAATATATATATTTTTTTACATGATAAATTGCAGGAACATTCTACTCAACATGACTCGTCCCCACTTTGTTTTAGACCATTGCAGGGTCGTCTTTTTTGTCATTGTACCATGTTGGAAATTGAAATGATGCAAGCCATACAGATTCTTTTTTTTTTAATTACATTATATTGATTTAGCAATATTTTGTCCAAAGTGATTCACAAGTGAGAAGTATAGAGAGGTTATTGTTCTGAGTTCATGAAAGGGTTTTATTACATAAAGGCTTTTGGAGTACAAAGTAATTATAGTGACTGAGAGCTACAGAAGAAGACAAACAAGACATTTCTAGGGACAGCATTAGATTTTTGGCCGATATCCGATATGCCAATATTTTTTATATACTTTCCTTTGTCAGAACATATCCCTTTTATTTAGGCTTACTTGCTACACAAAATGTGCAACAGCTGTAAAAGCTGTTGACATATATTCAGTAACAGCCATACGATATGCATAGCACTTTAACTTATATTAAATGAAAAGTGTTAAATGTTATTTATTAGCATTAGATACCTTCGATGCTGTCTCACTTGTGGAAGTTTGTTCCAGGTTCTTAGCTGCAGTGTGGGATCCTCTGCACTGTTGTACATGAAGGACAGACTTTTTATTTTCAAAGTTTTTGTCTATTCATTGTGTCATAAGGTTAATCATGCTAACGGTGCTAACATGACATCCAAATGTCTGTGGTAAAACTCACTCAAGTGCTATCGGCTATTAGCTTCTCGTGGTGTTGGAAATGACGGCTTGCAACTCAGATAAGTCTACGTCAGAAAAATATCTCTTGACTGGGGACAATGTAGCGAGGCTCAATGTAGTTCAAAAATCTTCTAAATCCGATATCCTCAACGAAAAATCTTCCACACCACCGACATTTTGACTTCTTCTTCTTCGCCGTGATCATATCAGGTAGGCACATGTAATGTCATCACGTTGTGTTGGCTCTGCAGACATCCTTGCCACTAGATTGTCATACAAAAACAGCATATTTTATATCGGTAAGTTATTTTGATGGAATGGCCGATGTCTGATATTTAACTTTAATGCTAATATTGGCCGATACCGATACCATGCCAATAATATTGTGCATCCTTAGATATTTCTAAATACTGTATATTTGTTCTCATATTTAACATTATTTTTGACAGGCTCAAAATTTGGAATCCAGGATCCAAGTGATATAACCGAACACATTAAATCACTCCCTAACATTTGTAAATGTGTCGTTGTGTGCAATGCAAGTCAACCAAATGTATTACATACCTTTAACTTTCTAAAATGGAAAACCAAACAAGTTTCAGCCTACCTGCAACTACTTCCTCTACAATATTGTACAATAAAAAGTGGCTTTTAGTCTTCGTTAACCTGCCTTTATGTTACATTCAAGATGGAATTTGTTCGTAACAGATAGATGGAAAACACATATGGACACAATAAATATTTTGTGAATACATTTTGCATCTTGTTAACCAAAATGTCTAAAACTTTTGTTTTACACCTTTTGGTTTACAAGTGTGCAAAATATATATGACTGGAATTTGTGCCCATGACCACACTCTATCCTTGAAGCTGACATTCTGATTTGAGTTACTAAACATCGGGGAACATGCTTGGTATTTATCATGAGGGCTTTACTTTTCAGATTTACCACACCTTGTTGCTTTAGTTATTTCTTAGTTAATTTGCAATAAACATATTGCAGTTAAGGACAATAAAATAAAATAAAACTTTTTCCCCTTCTCTTGATGTTTGTATCTTATGTAGCAGCCCTAAAAGTCATTCTAACACTTCACAAACCTGTTTGTAGTTGGACTGTGGGAGGCATATTGAAAGTGTGTGGTAATGAGATGCCTACAAGGACCTAGCTGAAATATTGGGGATTACACTCTGTTAGTAACCTGGTTAAAACCAGACCCTTGTCCTTCACTTCGTTTCGTACTAGGGTCTGTACTTTCTCCATTGAGAAACGATTCTTGCTGGAGGCGTTGGCCTCTGCTGAGGAACAAAACCATTGGATCTTAGAAAAAATTTGACCCCCCTCCGTGGTCTGTTAAACTTGACATCTGCTCTGCCTCCTGCTGCTTTTTCTCTCGCTGCCAGCTGCCGCTGCATATTCTGTGTTTATATGTTATTAAAACGTTTAAAAAAATAAAAATAAAACCATGGATCGCTGGTCCAGCTCACCAGAAGACCAGAAAATCTGATGGGACTCGGGCAGCAACGTAAAACCCGATTTTAATTATCTCGTGACAGCCTGAGGCATTTCCTCGTAGCGGAGGGAGAGGAGGAGGAGGGAGCGATCACTTGACTTTTGGCCAAAAAAACAAAAGAAAACTCCAGATAAGGGATTAAGAAGGGGAAATTAATACATTTGTGTCACATATAAAACAGTCCTGCATCGCTTTGCATCGCTTTGAATGAGAACATGCGGCTGCTCGCTGGCTGCGCTGGGACAGGTGGGGGCGTGGGTTAGGGGCCAAAAACTCCGCCCCTTCTGTTCTCTGATTGGTCCGGTCAAAAATCAGCCGGAGATATCGTTGTCTATGGGAGAAGTCCCAGACCCAGCAGTGAAGTGAAATGAGAATTGAGCGGAGCTGCGTAGGAATGGCGAGGGCCAGGCTACTCTGTTAGATGAAGAGACCCTTAACAGTAAACATACACCAAGTGAAAAGTTCATCAGGTAGATAAGACACAGCATACAACCCAAAACATATAAATATCTGAATGCTAGTAAGATCACACATATTAGACTTACCGGTATGTAGATCTCAATAAGTGTTTATACAACAGCAATGAGAACACACATAATATAACTTACAATGTTTTTATTTTTTATTTTTTAGGTGAGCTAAAAATAACTCAGAACAAGAATGAATGTTTTCTACTAAAAGCAACTCAAGCCTGATATGTTCTTTGTTGGTTTGATCATACGTTGCACTATAATAAAAAAGTGCTTTGCACTATTTTTCTCCTCATTTGCTGTGACCCACAGTTTTAGCAGTGCAATCCTAAAACACTGAGCAACAAAACAAATAGAAATTTAAAAAGCAAAAACAAAACGTCCTCCACCTCCTCATCGTCTCTTCTTTGATTTGAAGAGGAAACGGATGAGAGGAACAATCAAAGATGTTTCTTCAGTTTCTGAAAACACTTTAAAAATTAAGAGTGTTTTTCATGTGATGAAGGAAATAAATAAAAGAAGAGTAACTGAACATATTTAGTATTTGATTAAAATTAAGTAGACAATGTGAAGGATGGAATTGTGCACATTCAAACGGTAAAAGTATTTAAAAGATTCAAGCGCATTTAGTGAAATAACCTTTTTTATAATCTGAGGAATGACATATGAGTTTAGGTATAAGGAAATAGATAGGATGCATATAGAAAGACACATACACACACACATTTATATTCATACACACCCGAACACAGACAAAGGTCACACAGCCATCCCCGCCACCGGTGCTCAGACAAACTGGTAGTAAAATGCTCTATTTCCCATCCAAATTAAAGTGTCAGTTAATATTAATGTGAAAGTGAGGACTGTCAGACCCACAACATGCAGACACACAAACACATGCGCAAACAGCGTTTACGCCAAACACACAGACACAAATGCAAAATTCAGACTCTCGCTTGGTCAATTACTAGCAGGCAACAGTGGCGTGTGTGCAGGTCGCAACGAGGTCTGTGTGTGTTTGCGTGTGTGTGCGCTTAGCTCCAATCAAGCCCAGTGACACATCGCCCCCCATCTGTCACATGAAGGTTATTTCTGAATGAAGATGCAGTTGTGGTGTCCTGTTGTATAAAAAGAGAGTAAAAGGCTCTGTGTGTATCTGTGGCTGTGTATCTGCATATTTCTGTCTAGTGTTTGTGATTTAATTTAACTTTGTGTTGAACAAGGGAAAAACGCAGCTTCATCACGTTTGTTTTGCCCGGCTCAGGTAGATTTGTTTTATTTTTATTTTTTATGAAAATTATAGTGTGCATGTGTGTGTACCTGCAGATTGGATATACAATTCCTGTTGTGTTTATCTTGGTGTATCTTGTTGGTGCAAATGGGAACGCAGAGTGGGAAAGAAGAGAATAATCCCTTATGTATCTCTTTCTTCAACCGACCGGAACGTAGCTCCTGCAGCTTGCTAGGGAGCGCACACACAAACACAATATCCAGCCAACCATAAAATCCTAATGTCAGACATATTAATGCCTCTAGATAGCAGCAACTCCATCCCTTCATGGTCCTCCACTTCCCTAAGAATCTACACAAACACATAAAACTGGAAACAACATGTTTATCTACCGCCTATGAGAAAAAAGCTTCTTCAGTAGTAGATGGACATTTTTTTTTTAGCTCTTTTTATTTGTGTTTGAATCTGAGAGTACCGTAATACAAAAATAAACAACAACAACAATAAAAAGCCCTCACTCTGGGAATTCAGGTTGCTTCAAAACATGCCGGAAATCAATTTTATTTTAAAAATGCAAAAAAACGAAATCAGTTAGATGAAAGTTCATGCTCAATAATCCAGATAAAAATATCCATCAAAGTTCAGTCAGGTCATCTGGACGCTTTCTTTGTGCTGAAACGTTGCGTCTTTCATCCAAAGGACTTCATCAGTCTGAGGAGCCACAGCAGACTCTTTCCCATAAGCAGCACACTCACACAGTGGGTCAACCAGTTTGATGGTGATACGATGGTTTCTGGAGTCCACCTTCTCCCCTGTCGACTCCTCTGAGGCAGCCATGGCCAAAGTGGTTCAAAACATTAAAGTTCATGCTCAAAACATTCATTCATTCATTCATTCATTCAAAGCAATTAGATTTTAAACTTTCTTCACAGTTTACAATGTACTGTATGCAAGGAGTGATTTGTGACAAAAAGGTGTCAGCAAAGGTCAAAGGAAAAGTTTACAAGACAGTGGTGAGACCAGCTATGTTGTATGGTCTGGACACAGAACTGGAAGTGTCAGAAATGAAGATGTTGAGGTTCTCCTTAGGAGTGACAAGGATGGATAAGATCAGGAATGAGATCATCAGAGGTACAGCACATGTTGAACAACTGGGAGATAAAGTTAGGGAGGACACACTGAGATGGTTTGGACATGTCCAGAGGAGGGACAGTGGGTATATTGGTAGAAGGATGTTAGAAATGAAAAGGGAAACCTGAAAAGGGAAAAGCCGAAAGAAGAAGAAGGTAAAAATGATTCGACATTGTGCTGAACTTGGACTTTATTTTATTTTTATACATGCTTTATTAGGTGATCCAATAAAAAAAAATGCATGTACCAGTACATATGCTAGAATGCTTGTTTTGAGGACACAAAGACTGGGTTTGTTCGGTTTGAATTCAAGTTAAAGGCTCAGTATGCAGCTTTTTAACACGCTGGCACTTAGAAACATTTTGAACAGAGACACGTTTCTGGTTCCTCCTCACTCAGAGCCATATATGACTCAGCTCCACCTCACTCGCGCTGCAGCTTGGAATGCTCCGCCTCCTCTACATGTCCCGTTTCTGCGCTGCAAAGTTCTGTGATTATGTGTTAATAAAACCTTCTAAAAATAAAATAAAAACATGGACCACTGGTCCAGCAAAACAAAAACACCCTGAAACCTGCAGAGCTTCACACAGCCACGTTGGACATAATTTAATTCGCTCGTGACAAATTGATCCACTTCCTCATATCTGTCAGTGCAGGTCTGGAGGGGAGGAAGCGATCACTTGACTTTTGGCAAAAAAAACAAAATAAAAGTTCAGAGCAGGGATGAAGAAGGGATATTTAATAAATTTGTGTCACATACAAAACAGTTTTGCATCGCTTTGAAATTATTTCAACAAGAACCTGCGCGGCCGCTGCAGGCTCGCTGCGGGGCTCGCTGCAGGCTGACAGGCGGGGGCGTGGGTTGGGGAGGGGGGGCGTGGGTTAGGGGGTGAAAAGTAAGAAGCTCTGTTTTTATTGGCTGGTAGTAAACTCTGTTTTTATTGGCTGGTTAACCGCGGGGCGCTCTTGGCTTTTTATAAATGCTTTTATTACCACCGGGAGACGCCAGAGGACTATAGTTTTTTTGAGAGATTACCGGTACATGTCAAAGATCAATGTATCAGGAGATAAGGGCAGAGTGAAGAAATATGTTTATAAAAAATGTTACATACTGAACCTTTAAACTAAAATCAGTTGGGATTTTGGGCCAAAAATCTTAACTAAATAATCTTCTAATCAGGTATTTTGGGTGGCATTTTCCTGGTTTCTAGGGTGCACAGTTGGCAGAGCCATCACCCTTCAGTGAGAAGGATGCCAGATCAAATCCCAGATCACTGTCACCTTTTCTGGGCAGAGTTGGTTCTTTCTGTGCAAGTGTGGGTTTTCTCTGGGTACTCCAGTTTCCTCCCACACACCAAAAACATGCATGTTAGGCTGATTGGTAACTCTAAATTGTCCCTAGGTGTGAGTGAAAGAGTGAACGTTTGTTTTTGTCTCTATGGGTGCATTCACACCAGCACTGTTTAGTTTGCTTTAATCAAACTCTATTTCATTTGCCTAGAAAGTTCGTTTTGTTTGTGTAGGCATGAATGCGAAATCGAACTCCGATGTGGACCAAAAAAGTGAACTCTGATCCGCCTAAAGACCTAGGTTTCAGTTTGGTTGAAGTGAACACTTGGCGCAGTTTGAAAGCAGTTTGAATGCAGTGTGAACGCAAGTGGACCAGAGACCGCTTCAAAAGCAGGAAGTGGACTACAGTGCAGGACATTCTGTGTAAATACAGGTAGTCCTCGGGTTACGACGGTCTTGAGTTACGACGTTTTGAGGTTACGACGCATCTCCTATTAAATAAATAAAAAATAATAATTTGAAAAGCCGAGTTAGGCAGTTTTCGGTTTTACGTTGTAAACATAGCGGCAGAGGAATACTGCACTGTACTCTCTAAACAAGCTAAGTCTGGTCCTCTGGACATTCAAAAATCAAACAAAACTGTACTGTGAACGCGGTTTTACGACGTAAATGGAACGGAATACGGCAGATGGACCGAGCTGGACGGCGGTTTTACGTCGTAAACATAATAAAGAATACGGGCGATGGACGGATGAATACAGCGTCACCAGCATCCCATAGGCCATAACTCTTTTTTCCTTTCATTATGGCTTCCAAATGTATGTTTTTTGATAATTATGTAGGGTACTGTGTTAGGATAGGCTAAGTGCTTGGTAAAACAGTACTGTACATGTACATGTATATGGTTCAGTATGTACGTATATTTCGACTTGCGTCGAAAATCGGTTTACGACGCCGCGTAAGAACGGATCTACGTTGTAAGTCGACGACTACCTGTACAACCAAAACTATGTGCATTCCTCACACCTCATATGGAGCCGTCTCAGCAGCCTTGTGTGAAAAACAACATTCTCCACGGTCTTCTGCCTCATCTTCCGCTCATGCTGGGTCCATTGTTGAAAAATTTTGTTTGGCACATGTTCCACAGCCAAAACAGAAATCCTAAAACCATAAAATTTGACACCACTCCATTTTTGTTTTTATTTCCAGAAGTAAGTTGCACTTAGTGTCTTCTTCAGGGGTTTTTGTGTAGTTTCCTACAGTAATTCTTGGCACAGCACCACCACAGGCGAGGGGGAACAGGTTGGCTCGACTGACTCAGTGCAGTGTGAATGTGAACCGCACCAGCTGAAAATGTAAACAAATGTTCCAAATGTTGGTCCCAAATCGAATTGAGTCTACTGGACTATCAGGTGTGAAAACGACCTATGTGTCCCTGTGATCGACTGGAGACCTGTTCAGGGTATCCCGCCTCTCACACAGTGTCTGCTGGACATTTGGGCACCAGTGACCCAAAAAGGAAGAAGTGGGTAAAGATAATGGATGGTTGTTTGGTAGGGGTGTAACGATACACAAAACTCACGAGACGAGACGAGACAAATCACAGATCTCGCGAGAACGAGACGAGATTTTAACATTAGTTCAAGAAAACTTCAAAGATCGGTTTTATGCCGCAAAAAGGCTTTTATTCTGTTTTAACATGTATTACAAACCCAACTGATGTCTTCATTTTACTGATTGAATCTCCTTAGACCTTAGAACGTTCAACTTTGTTAAAAAAAATAGATATTCACGCAGGACTTTCCAAAAATTGAACATAAATATCCGCATCAGCGCTGAATCTGCAGCCGTCACTCACCAGTGTTGCCAGATTGGGCGGTTCACCGCGATTTTCCTTCTGACTTTTGCGGGTAAAGAGTGCTTTGGGTGGGTGGGACTCTATCTGGCAACACCGGTCACACCGGTGTTTACACGCGTGTCTTTACATTCGGGGCAGCGTCGGCAGCGCCGGGACCCTCCATCAATGTAGAGGCGTCTGCGGCACCCTCCATCAGTAGTTGGGGCGTCTTCTATAGCAACTTCATCCGGCGAAGCCATGCTGTCCGTGACGCTGACTTGCTAGGGGCTCTGCTAGCGCTAGCATTAGCATCTCGCGAGACAACGTTACCTCTCAACGAGAGATATCGCGGGAGTTTAATATCGCGAGATCTCGTACAACGAGATCTCGTTACATGCCTAATGTTTGGATATTAAACCGTCATCAAGAGTGACCTTATGTTACTTGTGCTCTAACCCTTAAACAAAGATCATCCCGTCTAAATATGTAATAAAACTTGCTTTATGCCTATATGTCTGCACTTTGTAGTGACATTTTAAATAGGATGCTCTTATTGTAAGAGTGGCTCCCTCTGGTGGTCGTCTCCTTCTTTGCCCATCACCTTCCTTGCATGTGTTCTTGTCTCTCTGGTTTGTGTCGTCTCAGGTGTGTATGATTTAGGTAATTAGGTTGTGTATATAACTTTGCATTTGTGTGCATGTCTTTGTCGGGTCATTCGTCTTCCTCCCTGGTGTGTCGTGTCTTTGCAGCTCCTTGGTTTTTGTGAGTACAACTCATCATGAAGTTTTTGTATTACAGCCACAGTTGAACTTTTGAGTTTTTGTTATTAAAGTATTTTTGACTTTTTACTACTCGTGTCTCTGAGTGTCCGCCTGCACCACTGGACTCACCCCTCCCACACCACGCTGGATCGTAACATGATGACCCGACCAAGACAGTGAGTCCAGCGGGCGGAACTTTCCAGAGACAGAAGATGACAGTTTCCGCTCGAAGGGAGCAGCCGTCATAGACGTGGTCCCTGCAGCTGCAGCCCCTGCGGCCGCTTTCACGCCTGCCGTAGTCTCCGTAGTTTCTCAACCTCCTGCAGTCTCTGTTTCATTCAGTACAAGGATCACACCCAGTTCAGACTTAATTTTTCTTACCTGCCCATTCTGTTTTTTCCTCGCCGTCTGGTCCCGGAGCGCGTCGCTGAGTTTTCGACGTCTGCAGAGGTTCCTGCGTTGCTGACGCCTCTACGCCTTCAGGGGGTCCCTGCGCCGCTGCCACCTCTACTTTCTTCGGAGGGTCCCCGCGCCGGTGACGCCTCTACTTCGTGGGTGCTCGCGGCGCTGATGTCTCAATGTCTGCTGGGGGTTCCCGCGCTGATGACGCCTCTACTTTCTTCGGAGGGTCCTCGCGCCACTGGAGCCTCGACGTCTGCAGGGGGTTTCCCGCGCCAGGTGACGCCTCTACTATCTTCGGAGGGTCCTCGCGCCGGCGACGTCTCTGCGGCAGAGGGTCCTTGCTTCTCTGACGCCTCCGCTTCGATGGAGGGTCTCCACGTCGATGACGTCACTACGTCCGATGACGTCACTACGTCTGTTGACGTTTCTACGTTTGATAACGTTTTGACGCTTGTTAGTTTTCTGGGTTTAGTCTGTGTTTAGCTCTGGTTTAGGTTTTTGCAAGTTTGGTTTTGCGTTTAGCTTTTTCGTCCCTTGTCCTGTCCTTGTTTTCCTTCGTGCCTGCCCTGGTTGTTGGGGGTGTTCCTTGGGGACGCATTGTCGGACGGATTGTAAATGTTTTGCTGGTGCCTTGGTTTTTGATTTGTTTGTTCAAAATGAACCCATTTGCAACTTTATTTACCCATCAGTGTTTTGTTTTTTCATATTTCAAAAATACAAAAGAAAAGAATAAGAGCATACTTGAAACACTGTAGAACTTTACGGTACTTTTAATGAAACACATTTGAATTTGCAATATTTTTGTAAACTGAAAATTAGAACCAGCAATTCAAGGTGTCCTTCATTTGCAACCACAGTACTTAACACAAATTAATTTCATGCGCTCATACTCAAAAAAGGCTGTGAATACCAAATAAATTAATGTTGAAATAACTGGCATTGTCTGTGAAGAACACACTATTTGATATTTCATAGATAAGATTCATTAAAAATATTAATTAAAAAAATATTATACAGTATATATAATTTTTATACAAATATATATATATATAATTTTTATACAAATATATATATATATATATATATATATATTTTTTTTTTTTCAAAAGAACAAGTGGATTGCTTGTGAATACTGTAATTACATTTTTTATGTTATTTACCAAAATTATTATTTTTTAATTAATCATGTTTATTTTTATGTTTGTTGAAGGCAGGATGTTTTATGGTATAGTCAGTCCGCAAGTCCATAAACTTTCTCCTGTCCCGCCCGTAACTTCTGATCTGCTCAAGGTAATTTAATGAAACTTGATTTGCATCATCACTAAACGAAGTGTCATGTACACGTCAGCTTTAAGGTCAAGGTCCCAAATCAAGGTCAACATTAAAACAAGGTCTTTGCTTGTTTGTGCTATAAGTTCTGATTCACTTAAGACAAATTCACGTATTGTCATCGTCACCATACATGTTTCATCACCCCATCGTTAAGGTCAATGTCACAAATCAAGGTCAAATATCAAGGTTAAATTTATACTTTTTGGGTCATTGCTGCCATCTATAGCAATGTAATACTTTGTGGACATAATGAGTTGTTTGTGGTACTCTTCATTTTATGCATACATTTTTCAACAATATTGACTAAACAGTTTAATTTCCTCTCTCTCTCATTCTCTCTCTCTCATTATCTTTCTCTCTCTCTCTCTCTCTCTCTCTCTCTCTCTCTCTCTAGCAGCATATTTGTGAGAACATACACACAGCTTTAGTTATCAGATGGATACTTTGCACAGGTAGAAAAGTTATATTTGAGGTTGAAATCTAATCAATCCCAGGTAAGCCAGACTGTGTTTGTTTGCATGTCTGTGAGAGAAGTCATAAGAGTGAGGACTCTTTATTAAAATGTTTGTGGCTAATGAGCGAATTTGCCCCGGAGCCTCCAATTCCTCAGAGTTGATGAGTTTGAGCTTATCAGGCAGAATGTACCTAATTATAAGAGCATATATACAAACTTTTGCGTCTGTGTGTCGCCACGTTTGTTTTGCTGTGCTTTCCCATCAATCTGTGTATATCTGCTGTCAGCCATGCGAGCGTGACGGGGCCGGGCTTGGCGCCACAGAGAATCACCCTGTCAGATTCTGTGTCTCTGCGTCTTCCCCGGCGGCGTCACTCCTCTCCCTCGCTGCACAGCTCAAAGAGCTGACACATGCCCCGATGTCGTCTCTCCCCTTCTTTCCTCTGTTGCTACCTTACTCCCTCTTTGAATTTTAACCTTCTGCCACTCACCGTCTCTTTCTGTCTCTACATCCAGCTTTATTCCTGACTATATCAGTGGGGATTTTGATTCCATTACTGCTGAGGTCAAAGCATTCTATGTAGACAAGGTGAGTGGGAAACGAGACCTCCACACACACAGCTGCACACTCTGTAGCAACATGACTTTTGTCAGGCATAAATTTACAACTCTGAACAAAAGATTTCTGAAATTTCTGACTGTTCCAATCTAAAAGCACTTTGTTGAGCTGTACCAATTCTTTATCTTGGTAGACAGGCAACCTCGGTAAGTAACTGAATCTTCTTTGAGGTAGCGTGTGCCAGGAAATGGATATAAAAAGCTTTAATTTGTTTTCCCCAACATGTATTTTTTAAGTTACTTAGCAGGGAACAGGTGGAAGAGAACTTGGAGAGTATGCTGGTGAAGATTATCAGTCATCCAGGACATGATAAAATCAGAACAAGCGCTCAATACAAAAACAACTGGACTTTATTTGTTACAGAAAACGTTTCACCCTCTATTCAAACTATCAGAACTTGGAGAGGTGGAGGTATTCACTTGAAAGAAGAGGAATGAAAGTCAGCTGTAGTAAGACAGAGTACATGTGTGTGAATGAGAGGGAGGAGCTGGAACAGTGAGGCTACAAGGAGTAGAGGTCACAAAGGTGCAGGACTTCAAGTACTTGGGGTGCACTGTCCAGGACAATGGGGAATGTGGGAAAGAGGTGAAGAAGAGAGTCCGAGCAGGATGGAGTGGATAGAGAAAAGTTTCAGGAGTGATTTGTGACAAAAAGGTGTCAGCAAAGGTCAAAGGAAAAGTTTACAAGACAGTGGTGAGACCAGCTATGTTGTATGGTCTGGAGACAGTGTCATTGACAAAAAGACAGGAGAAAGAACTGGAAGTGGCAGAAATGAAGATGCTGAGGTTCTCCTTAGGAGTGACAAGGATGGATAAGATCAGGAATGAGATCATCAGAGGTACAGCACATGTTGAACAACTGGGAGATAAAGTTAGGGAGGCCAGACTGAGATGGTTTGGACATGTCCAGAGGAGGGACAGTGGGTATATTGGTAGAAGGATGTTAGAAATGCAGCTGCCAGGAAAAAGACAAAGAGGAGATATATGGATGCAGTTAGAGAGGACATGAAGGTAGTTGGAGTGAGGACAGAGGATGCAGAGGACAGAGTGAAGTGGAGGAGGATGACTCACTGTGGCGACCCCTGAAAAGGGAAAAGCCGAAAGAAGAAGAAGAAGCAATGCCAATATTTCTATCTGTCACTTGGCGCCACTTAATTATTTTGTTGCAATTTGTCAGTTGTTTAATGCAGTAATACTTCCGGTAAGATGGTGCCCGTGTACATTCCATTCAACCTTTATTTAAACAGATAAATCACATTGAGCCTCGGTGACTCATTTACAAGTGAGATCTGTTGGACAGACAATAAAAGTGGTGACAAATGACACATAGGGTTTGGAGACAAAAAAAAAATCCTAACACATTTTTGACCTCTGTTTGAAGGTCAAAAATGTGGTAATGAAAAAAAGTATTGCACACAAGCACATAATGACGCCGACATTACGCAGAGGGCGGGGGGACTCAAAGGCGGTTGAGCAGCCAGCTCATAGATCTGTGCACACTCATGGGGGGGCTGAGGTCGGCCAGAGGCGAGAGTCCTGAAATGATGACAGAATGTTTATTCAGCTGTGCTCCTCTGAAAAGTCTGTGGAATTCCTCAGTAGCAGGTTTGGGAGGGTGGTGAGAGTATCAAGTTTACAAAACTTCTCAGGCGTGTTGAGATAAGACCAGTCGAGGAGCCGAATGTCAGATAAACACAATTGTTTTGGGAACAGGCAGACGTTTAAAGCTCCACTGACATGATTTTTCAACTTTTCAAAAAATGGCACAACATATATAAATATTAAGATTGACCCCTGACCGTTTTTGCTAAAATAATGTTAAATGAATGAAAATTTCTCTCAAGAATAGTTTAAAATCAGCGCTGTTTTTTTACACGGTAAATACGGGTTTTCCGGTCACGTGTTTGTGACGTCAGATAAAGGAATTTGCTCCAAGCGCACATTGAATACTATGTAGAAATATATAAACGCATCCGTCGAATTTAGCCATTTAAAACATCAGATATTAGCGATTTGGCTTAAGTCCATGAAGTAGAAGTTATTTTGAGTGATAAAACACAAGGAGCAATGTTTCATTTCTCCGTGTTGTTTGTTGTTATTTCAGGAAATGTTGCACATTCAAGAATTGAGCACCAGATGTCAGCAAAGCTACCGTGAACTCTTACAGAGCTCTGTAATGGAGAAATATCTAAACGTATCCGTCGAATTTAGCCATTTAAAACATCAGATATTAGCGATTTGGCTTAAGTCCATGAAGTAGAAGTTATTTTGAGTGATAAAACACAAGGAGCAATGTTTCATTTCTCCGTGTTGGTTGTTGTTATTTCAGGAAATGTTGCACATTCAAGAATTGAGCACCAGATGTCAGCAAAGCTACCGTGAACTCTTACAGAGCTCTGTAATGGAGAAATATCTAAACGTATCCGTCGAATTTAGCCATTTAAAACATCAGATATTAGCGATTTGGCTTAAGTCCATGAAGTAGAAGTTATTTTGAGTGATAAAACACAAGGAGCAATGTTTCATTTCTCCGTGTTGGTTGTTTTTATTTCAGGAAATGTTGCACATTCATGAAGTGAGCCCTTGGCTGACATCTGGTGCTCACTTCATGAATGTGCAACATTTCCTGAAATAAAAACAATCAACACGGAGAAATGAAACATTGCTCCTTGTGTTTTATCACTCAAAATAACTTCTACTTCATGGACTTAAGCCAAATCGCTAATATCTGATGTTTTAAATGGCTAAATTCGACGGATGCATTTATATATTTCTACATAGTATTCAATGTGCGCTTGGAGCAAATTCCTTTATCTGACGTCACAAACACGTGACCGGAAAACCCGTATTTACCGTGTAAAAAAACAGCGCTAATTTTAAACTATTCTTGAGAGAAATTTTCATTCATTTAACATTATTTTAGCAAAAACGGTCAGGGGTCAATCTTAATATTTATATATGTTGTGCCATTTTTTGAAAAGTTAAAAAATCATGTCAGTGGAGCTTTAATGACATCTACCTTCAGTCTGTGTCATCCACTCGCTTCCAAAATGTCCAAATTAAAATGGAACGTGCCTTGGAAAATCCCTGAGATCTAATCCATTCAGCCAAAAGTCTAGGTTTTCGAGACATGAACCAAGCCATCATGTAAGGCAGGCAGCCTGACCAGGTCCAGATTTGCTGCCGACGTCTTCCTTTTGTGTTTATAGACAGGAACCAGCCAAATCCAAAAAGCAGGAACCAGCCAAATCCAAAAAGCAGGAACCAGTTATCATAAATCCAATGAAATATGTGTCCTTAAGATCCACAGATGACAGCAGAGATAGACACGTCATCCAGTCTTCCAAGTCGATGAGATATCCAGCTGTGTGCATGCCAACAGGGCAAATCGGCTTGCCTACAGCCTGTCTTCTTTTTGAAGAAATGTTATCAGTTGTGTTGAAGGACCAACTGACCAAATTGAAGTCCATAGTTGTGATTCGGAAGATTTTGTAGAAGAGATGCTCTCAGACAGTTTCACAGACAAGAAAAAGCAAAAGCAAAGTGGAGACCGAGACGAGACGTCCCGCCTTTGAGAAGAGCAAGTGTTGAAAATGGCTAACAATCCACCTCTGCTGACGGTGTTCTGATTTTTTGTGTTTTGTTCGTTTTTCATCTGGGACATAAATGCACTACTGGTGTATGATCGACAACAGCTCCTGGATCTTCGTTTTTCTGCCACTGATGAAGCTCAGAGCCTTGCGTGCTCTATCTTCCTCTCCAGCTGATGGTCATGGTGTCCATCATTAGCTCCCCGCGTGCTCGGACCAGGTAAACAACGAGAGTTGTTTTCCAGTGTGGCGCACTGCTCGACCCGCCATTACTGAAAATCTGCGGCCGTTGGTGCGTGCTCACTCCGCCACTGCTGGGTCCACCTTGGATAATATCAGGATGTACGTGGTCAACGCAAGATCTGTCACCAACAAAACTTTCATTCTCAGGGATTACTTTCAAGAGCACGATTTGGACTTTTTCTTCATCACATAATCTTGGATGTCGTCGGGTGAGTCCAACGCCTTGATGGAATTATTACCACCAAACTGTCTGTATTTTAACGACATGCGGCCATCAGGTCATCATGGTGGTTGATTATTAACAATACCGTATTCACCGGAGGAAAATACGCTCCGGTGTTTAATATGCTTTGTCCAATTATTAACAATAAACAAGAAAAAAACGTAAACAATACGCCTCAGTGTTTAATACGCGTCATCACCACGCGACGCGTCAGCGCCTCATTTGCCCTAATCAAGATGGCGGCAACAGAAGCAAGCGAGTACGAAGATCTTCACAAGGAAACACGGTAAAACAATTATTTCTTTGCGAGAAAAAATATATTTCTTAGCTGACTTCATAGCAGACGTGCTTCTGAGCTTAACGAAATGTTCAAATCAGCTGGATTAAAAAAAAAGTTTGCCGAATTTTAGGCAGGCGCCAGGCGGGTCAAACCGGACGCTTTCTTTCTTTAAATTTAGCTAAATAAACGCTTAAAAAATATATTTCTTAGCTGACTTAATAGTAGACGTACTCCTGAGTTTAACGAAATGTTCAAATCAGCTGGATTTTTTTTAAAAAGTTCGCTGATTTTTATGCAGGCGCCAGGCGGGTCAAACCGGACGCTTTGTTTCTTTAAATTTAGCTAAATAAACGCTTAAAAATATATTTCTTACCTCACTATAGCAGACGGGCTCCTGAGCTGAACCAAATGTGAAATCAGCTGGATTTAAAAATCCGCGGTGTGGTTTATGAGTGGTATCTTGCAAACAAAAACAGCTACCGGTACATCCACAGCAGGGAGCGGGCAGCGACAGAGTCATCAGTCCGACCAAAGGAGGCTTTTTTCGGACACATGCAAGTAGAAACTTCTGGAAGTGGCCCCTCTTCCTCTTCACTCTCTGAGTCCTCTGCTGGCTGCTGCCTACAGCGCCCGTATAGCGGCCAAAACTGGTACTGCACCATTTTTGCCAAAAAGGAAAAACGAAGAATCAGAGTGAAAAATGGGTCTAAAAATATGGGAAAAAATCCATAAATGATACTCTTTGGTGTTTAATACGCTGGACATTCAAATCAGCAAAAATACAGCATATAATACAACGGTTTTTACGGTACTCAAATCAACTTTTGAGTGTAAACAACTGTCCATCCCGATTTCCTGCTCCAGTTTTGAACTGACTGTCTTTGAACTTGCTCATTTGCCTGCTACTTTATTGGTAGTCTTCTACCATCCACCTCGTTCTAAGGATGTCATCAATTATTTTTTTGATTTCTTGGCTGAAATCACACCAAAATATGATTGTGAAGTCGTTATTGGTGATTTTAATTTGCATGTGTGCTGTCATGAGAAGCCCTTGGGTAAGGACTTTTAGATTTATTGGACTCATTTAATCTAAATCAGCAGGTAAACGGTCCCATCCAAGAGCACGGACATACACTGGACCTTGTTTTAACTTGTGATGTGACTGTTACTAATCTTAAAATTGGTGACAATGTGTTTTCAGACCACATGCCAGTCTGATTTGAGTTCACCTTCCCCCATCTAACTCCTAAGCCGTGCATTCCTGCATGTCGTAGCCGGGCCATTAACCATTTCACTGCCGCACGATTCACAGGTGTTTACAACTCTGAAATGATAATTCAGCCCCTGGTAAATGGTAAATTGAGCTTATTTATATAGCACTTCACAGCCCCTCATGAGGGGTCCCAAAGTGCTTTACAGTACCAACCATCCACCCATTCATACATACATTCATACACCAGTAGCGGCAGACTGCCATGCAAGGCGCTTTCCAGTCCTACTGGGAGCAACTCGGGGTTACGTGTCTTGCCCAAGGACACAACAACACATGGTGTGGGGAACCGGGATTCGAACCGCCAACGTTCCAATCGGGGGACGACTGCCATTACCACTACGCCACGGCCACCCTGGTGTTTCTCTCCACCACTAAGGAGGTGACATCCCAGTTCAACTCTGTCTGTTTAAAGGCTCTGGATCATGTTGCTCCTGTTAAAACAAGGAAATCAAAACTCAGAGCAGAACCTTGGCTGAATGACGTCACCAAGGCTGTTAAGCATCAATGCAGGAGGGCGGAGCACAAATTGAGAAAAGACAGGCTGCAGGTCTCTTTTCAAATACTAAAAGAGAGTTGGTGTATTATCAGAAAGCAGTAAAAACTGCTAAATCCTTATACTTCTCTGATATAATTGCCTCAAACTCTCACAATCCACGAGTTATGTTCTCCACCCTAAACTCTGTTCTCAACTTCACTGAACCATCACCTCTGGAAGCCTCGACTGAGCTGTGCAAGAACTTCCTATATTTCTTTTTAGAAAAAAATTACGACCACCCGGGCTCTCATTTCTCCTCCAACTCATGATCCATCCCTCCCACCTCAATCTGTTGCTGTATTTGACCATTTTGAACCAATCTCTCTGTCTTCTCTAGAGCAGGTCATGTGCAACCTGAAACTCTCTGGTTCCTCCTTTGATGTGGATCCCCCCTCGGCTACTAAAGGAGGTTTTTCCCACTCTAGGTCCTTCCAATCTTGTTATTGTGAATAGCAGTTTATCCACTGGCGTGGTACCAAAAACCTTTAAACATTCTGCTGTTCAACCTCTCCTGGAAAAAACAAACATTGACCCCTCAGTAGTATCCAACTTCAGGCCTGTCTCCAGACTCCCATTTGTTTCTAAACTTCTGGAAAAATAGTTGAGTCCCAGTTGAAGTGCTTCCTGGAGGATCACACTATCCTTGAGTTATTCCAATCTGAACTTAAACCTCTCCACAGCACTGAAACTGCCCTACTGACGGTTTTTAATGGCATCTTCTTATCCACAGACACTGGTGATTCTGTGCTGCTTGTCCTATTTAGGGTTGGGCATCGTTTGAATTTGAGCGATTCCGGTTCCGATTCCGATTCTTTGTTTCAATTCCGGTTCTTTTCAATTCTCGATTCCGATTCTTTTTGTAGGCGGGGTTAAAAAAAAAGACATGTCAGTTCAATTCAGTTCAGTTCAGTTTATTTATACTGTATAGCTCCAAGTCACAACAGAAGTTGTCTCAGGGCACTGAACAGAAACAATCAAATATAAAAATAATAAGTTAACAGAAACTTTAATATAAAAATAATAAGTTAACAGAAACTTTAATATAAAAATAATGGTAACACTATTTATCTGAGGAGACTGCTTTGAGTTTAACTCCATGTTATAAATGAGCTACAGTAGTTAGCCAAAGTTCTTTCAGGATGAAATAATTTGAACTTCTGTTTGAATTTAATGCTATGAACTTTTTCCTTTTTGTTAAATTTACTATGAATTTCTCATAGGGCAGATTAGAGCCAACATGGAGGACTCACCAGTCCACAATAGAGCCATCATAGAGGACTCACCAACATATACAGTATTATTATTATTATTATTATTATTATTATTATTATTATTATTATTATTATTATTATACATATAATATTGTCCAATGTCTGATGCTGCAGCCATGTTACTGAGCTCCCACTGATGGGCTAACCTGGTTCCACCACCTGCAGCAGGATCCTCAGACAGAACGGCTGGTGGGATGTCCTGGTATCTGCAGCCCTCTCTCTATTTGTTTCTTCATGGACATGGAGCTGTGACATTACGTTGTGCCTCTTGCTCAGCAAAAAGCTCCTCCAGTGGAGACTTTCTGGACAGACTGCAGGGAGGTTCCTAAACAAACAACAGGTTTATCAGTATTATCAGTAAAAAGAGATTATTAAATCATTTTTAAGACTGAGAATGTGTACAATTATTAGCTCTGTTGTTATTGCCTAACTAACCTATTCAATAATTCTTCAAACTGTGACATTCACTCATAATGGAATGAAAGAGAACATAAACAGAAATTATATAATAATGAAAACTAGAGACATTAAAACATTTTAAAAGACACTGAGAGAACGTTAAATGGATTAAGAATGTTAATAAGTGTTGGATTTGCTTGTCTGAGTGCAATGTAAGTGCAATCCATGGCAGGAGTTGAATCCACATCTGAAAAGGGATGTAACCTTTTAACAACATATGCTGTAACTGTTCTGTGGCACTCTTCATTCAGTTACACTGACGTATTTACCTTGCACTGGTGAATACCATGGAGCCCATTTCAGGTTGTTTGTCTAAGAAAACAATACGAGCTAACGTTAGCATCGTGTTTGTATTTGAGCTGACTTACCGCTTTAAGTGGAGTATAACTTGTTAGCTGCCTTAATGTTGGTATGAGACATAGTTTATAGTTTATTTATTTACCTGATGGAGCCGAAGAGAACGTAGTGAAAAGTCCGGCGGAACATTTTGCAGACGGACCACTGTTACTTCCGGTCGGACACGAAGCGAAAATAAATAATCCAGTGGAGCGCGTCAAATACGGGACACTTTTTTACTTCTCTCCTTTGCATGATAGGACATTATTGCAAGTGCTGCACTGACCTGACTGGTCATTTTTATTAAAGTTAAGCCACGCTTTCTATCGCGGATGCACACTTCCGGTGGATTCTTCTTCTGTGTTGGCGGCTAACTAGCATCGAACATAGGAATCGCCAATTAATATTTTGAACGATTCCGGGAAAACCGGACAGTTATTCCCGGTTCCAAACGATTCTCGATTCTCGATGCCCAACCCCTAGTCCTATTGGACTTTACATCCGCTTTTGATACCATTGACCACGAGATCCTCATTGCTAGGTTGGAGCAGTGGGTGGGCATCACAGGGTCTGCTCTCAATTGGGTCAGATCCTACCTCGCTGACAGATCCTTTTGTGTTTCCATCATCAAAGATTTTAGTTTTGCAGCGGTAGCGCTTAAATGGGGGGTTCTGCAGGGGTCCATCCTGGGTCCTCTCCTATTCTCTTTATACCTGCTGCCACTTGGTGCTTTTTTCCGGAAACACAACATACTTTTTCACTTCTACGCCGATGACTGTCAAATGTACTTCCCCCTAAGACACAATGATGCATGCTCTATTCAACCTCTGCTTGACTGCCTGGCTGACATCAGGGACTGGATGGCTTTAAATTTCTTAAGTTTCATTCAAAAGAAGTCTGAAGCAATGTTGTTCCCTCCCAACAACATGATCACAAACCATTGCATCGACCTTTCTGCTCTCGCCCTGTCTGAAAAACAAAAAAGTCACAAATCTGGGAGTGATCATGGATCCTTCCATGAAACTCGACAGTCATGTAAACATGATTGTTAAATCCTGATTTTTCCAGCTGAGGCGACTGTCTAAGCTGAAGCCCATATTATCCAAAAATAACCTGGAGACAGTAATACGGTACATGCATTCATTACATCTAGGCTTGATTACTGCAATTCACTCCTGTTTAGTGTCAGTCAGACCACCAATACATGACTACAACTGGTCCAGAACGCAACAGCCCAATGTTTAACCAGTACATGCAAAAGAGAGCACATTACACCAGTCTTGGCCTCCCTGCACTGGCTACCAGTTCATCTTCAAATCCAGTTCAAAATTATCCTGTTTGTCTACAAATCGCTTAACAGTCTCGCCCTCACCTATCTCTCTGATTTGCTACAGCCGTATGTCCCACCACATTCTCTCAGATCAGCGGACCAGTTACTTCTCACAGTTCCAGGAACTCGTCTCAAGCACAGAGGTGACGGGGCCTTCTCTGTAGCAGGCCCAAGACTTTGGAACGAGTTACCTCTGCTCGTCAGACAGGCCCCCTTCCTCTCAGTTTTCAAATCATGTTTAAAGAGCCACTACTATTCTGTTGCTTTCAACACCAGATGATCATGAAAGACCTCATGAAAGGATCATGAAAGACCTCACTCATCCAGCACACTCACTCTTTGCCCCACTCCCCTCAGGACGGAGGTTGAGGAGCATCAAGTGTAGAACCACTAGACTGAGGAACAGCTTCTACCCTGAGGCTGTTAGACTCATGAATAAATAAAAATAAAATAAAAAATAAACACTGCAAAATATCACATCATACTGATGCTGATCTGTTTTCTTGTTGCTGTGTTCATCTGTGTTCATCTGTGACCATCTGCTCATACAAACTCATGTTCGTGCTGCTGTTTATTCCCACTATATTAGGCTTAGTGTATTACTAGTTGATGTTTTTCTTAGTTAGTTCTAGATGTTATTACTGTTTTTCTCTTTCATTTGTTGTTGGATGTAACTGGGACCTCGTGTACATAATCTCGTTTTCATCACATGTACCACATGCGGTGCAAATGACAATAAAGACTCTCTGACTCTGACTCTCTGACTCTGATCCGAGCATTCTGTGTGGCTGCCCCCCGCCTGTGTAACTCCCTCCCTGATGACCTGAGAGCTCCACAGTCACTGGTTGACTTTAAAAGCAGCATAAAGACCTTTCTTTTTAAGCAAGCCTATTCTGCCTCCACATGATTTTATCTTTGATCTTAGCTGATATCATTATTGATTTTACTTGATTTTATCACTTGTTTTATTTTATTTATTTTTTAAGCAAGCCTAATCTGCATCCACATGATTTTATCTTTGATCTTAGTCGATATTATTATTGATTTTATTTGATTTTATCACTTGTTTTATTTTGATCTTTGCTTTGTTACACTTTGTAGCACTTTGAGATTTTTATTAATGAAAAGTGCATTATAAATGGAATTCATTATTTTTATTATTATCCGTGTTTAGTCCTTATATTCATTGTCTGCGACGATTTTATGTCTATATTCTGTTTTTTACTTCATTTTGTATGGTGCCTGTGTTGCTTGTTTGTACAGCACTTTGGTTGGCCTTGTTGCTGGTTTAAGTGCTCTATAAATAAAATGGTATGGAATGTGAAGGATTTTATAACTTTTAACATATGGTCATTTGTTTTACCGTTGCCTTAAAGCTCAAAGTAAAACAAGGCGGTGGTGGTAGTAAAATGTAGTTAGAAAAAAGTGAAATGCCCTCTTAGGATGGTAAGAATCCTAAAAATGTAACAAACAAAAAAATGTGTTAATAAAGCTGTCCAAAATAAATAAAGGTTTAAAGTTTGTGCAGCTGGAAGAAATATAAATATTTGTGAAGGACACATTGTAAATATGACAAGAATGAGTCTCTCCTATGCTGTTAAGGTAGTGGTGTCCAATCCTGGTCCTTGTTGTCTCCAACACACCAGGTTTGAATCAATAGATGATTAACAGTCTTTTGTAAAACATGAAGCAGTAACTCAGCCATTGAATCAGGTGTGTTGAATTGGGGAAGTGAGTAAAACATGTGGGATAGGGCTCAGAGGACCAGGATTGCACACCCTTGTTTTAAAGCTACATTCTGCATTGTAGGCCCAGTTTAGACAGGACTCCACATTGTGTGTGTAGTTAACAGATTGTGTTCAGAAAGCAGTGATTCAAGGATCAAATTAAACTTATTTATGATGCTTGTTTAAAAGCAACTGTCGTTGACCAAAGTGCTGCCCATAATACAAATACAGTAATGAGGACAATACTAAAGCAGGAGACCATAAAAACACACAAGAAATAAAACAATACCAATAAAAATCAACAAAATAGGCAGCAAAAAATAAGTCAATTAATAAAAAGTCGACTCTCATGCTGTAAAAGCCAGTGAGTACAAATGTGCTTTAAGAGAGACTTCAAAACACCAAGAGCCTGAATAGGCAGCTGCTTCCACAGTTTAGGAGCTACAGCTGAAAAGGCCCAATCACCTCTGTGGACCAGCCTGGAGCAGGACTGGAACTGTCCTGGTCCTTGAGGGCCACTACCCTGCAGATTTTACTTGTTTCCATGCTCCAACACACCTGCTTCAATTATTAAATTATCTCTTTGTGTTCTGTAGGAATCCGTTAATCGTCCTTCAAAATGAGGTGTGTTTGAGCAGATCTTTCTCATCTACAGTGTTGAAACTTACTGAACAATCAGAACCCCAAATAAGCAGCCGAGGATATTGCCTGAGTGAAATTCTCTTCAGTTTAATGTTTGTTCTGATTGTTTTTAGAACTAATTGTGCCCATTGTGGTTGCTGTGCAATAAAATGGGCTGTGTCTATCACAAAATAACATTTAGAGCAGTGTTAATTCACATTACAGTCACTTAATCAAATACAACACAAATGATTCAATCAGAGTGGAGCTGTGTAAATAAATAAATAAAGTACCATTGAGTTTTATGGGTTAAAACCTTCCATTTTGACCATGACACAGACAAAGGTAATTAGGTAAAACAGCTCAAATGGTTCTGAACAGTGTCAATGTTAAATTAATAGAATAGTTCAGATGACTGAATGTACAGTAATTTTTACATAATCTTCTGCAGACCTGCAGTCACGCTGATGTGACAGCCCACTTTTACACAATTATACAAATAATGAGTAATTGATAGACCTGTCGCGATAAACAATAAATTAATAAATCGCTTGATAAATGAAAATTATTGACCTCATTTTCATTTATTGGCTTTATTGTCTCTTTCTACTGGACACTGGATGACAAAATGATCTGGTGCTCTTCACTGACCCCTTCCTTTCTTTTCTCTTTAAAATCTGTTTTAATGATCCGAAATTGGGTTTTTGGATTATTAAAAGCAGCAAAGCTGAGAAGCTAAGCTGAGAAGCTAAGCTACGACCTAACAGGCCGACCTCGGGGAAAAAACCTCCGTCTTGTCGATGCTCCAAAATTCACGGCTGAAACCCGTGCCTTCTTGTAAGAATTTGTTTTTCTCTGCAAAAAGAAGCTGATAACGTGTTTACTGATTTTTATTTATTCATGAAAAGCTTTGTGTGACAAATGCTATGCTAAAGAGCTCAAACCACACCGAGCGTTCGCCATTTTGAGAACCAAAAAAAGGGAAGGAGAGACGGACCATGTCACGTTAAGGGGCCTCCCTCCCATTTTGCTTAAAGAGACACGCTGCTCACTCCCTCGCTATCCATCCTTCGGTTCAAACAGTCTTATACTGCCATCCGGTGGTCAAAAAGGTACTACATTCAAACAAATTAACCAATGTTTCTTCTTAAATTTGACAATAATTACCAATTATTGTCAAATTTCAAACAATATTATTGTTTATCACACACATTTCTAAGACAATTAAAAGCCCAGCAAAATGTATTATTGTGCAAAGTCTAGTAATTGATACAATAAACAAAACAAAACACCTTTTGGGTACACATTTTAGCCACTCTGTCAGAGATGGCCACTTGCAGTTGAATCTCCGGACACAAATATTTATTTCAAGGTATGAAAATCCTCAAAGGCTGGTAGTGCTACTTTTTAAATGTATTCAGGTTGGCACAGTTAAGCTTATTAGTCCACGGTCATTAAAACTAAAAGTTTAATACTCTATAATAGGAGTGTTCTATTGTTTCCACTTTAAGTTTGATTCAATAAATATTTAATGCTGTGGAAATCGGTAATTAAAGCCCACATTATATTCACACAGCTCGGAGGAAAAGAAATGCACAGCGTGCGTGATCTTTATGCAGTGTCATTTTGTTTATTGTGACTTTAATATGCATGCACACATGTTCACATACACACAGACTCTGGGAAACATTCAGCTGTGTCACTTTTTTTCCCTTTCACCCAATCCCCCTCTCCCTGTAGCTATCTCTAATACTCAACCCTTTTCACAAATATCACACAGGTTGTCTGAGAAAAAAGAGAGAGAGAGAGAGAGAGATAAATCCTTTTTCCTTGAGAGAGAACAGCCTGTTATGGTAATGTAAGAATTTAGCATGCATCAGAGTGTTATGGTAATGCTTTTGAAGCAGAACAATTGGAAAGTTTGAGGCGTTCCTTCGAGATTTGCCACAAACGGTGAATAATTCTGTATAAATGGAAAAGAGAGAAACAGAAAAGCGTTTGCGAGGGAGGGAGACAAAGAGAGGCAGGGATGGAAACATGATGGAAGCAGAGGGTGGATGGATGGGATCAAACCGAGCACAGCAAACACGTTTGGGCGAACTCTCTGCGCCGTATGTGCGTGTCAGTGATATGAGGAAGTCAGCGCGACTCTGGAGCAAAACGAAACTCTGGAGAGAGAAAGAGAAAGAGATAGAGAGGGAAAAAGCCAGAGCATGGTTGTTTATCTAGATGTTGTAGTTTAAGGCCACTGACTGGAACCTCTACATTATTCAACAACACAACCCACAAGAAGCCAGACAACACTAAAACACTGATTTATACCTCTCTCCATGTCTCCATTCCTTTTTTTTTTTTTTGGTTCTGCTATTCCTTATCTCTCCCAGGGTTTGGTTTGCTATCTGTGTACAGTATTTCTATAAATATTGAATTGTGTTTTGTTTCTCTTGCATACACTTTCATTTGTTTGTAGGGCTGCAAGCTGATTGAAACAGCTGACCAGGATCTGACAGACTACACCAAATGTCTGGCAGTCATGCTGGAAGAGATACAGAGGAAAAAGTTACAGGTAAACAGCTCATCCTCTGACATAATTTATTATATTGACATTTAGTTTACATTGCATATTTAAAAAGGTATAACTGTAAGGTCTGAAAATAGTATATTTTAGGGATACATGATATTGGATTTTTCGTCGATAACCGATACGCCGATATGTTAAAACGTATACCGATATTTTTATATACTTTCCTTTGTCAGAACATAGCCGGTTTATTTGCTACAAAAAATGTGTAATAGCTGTAAGAGCTGATGACATATATTCAGTAACAGCCATATGATATGCATAGCACTTTAACTTATATTAAATGAAAACTGTTAAATGTTATTTATTAGCATTAGTCACCTGCGATGCTGTCTCACTTGTGGAGGTTTGTTCCAGGTTCCAGCTGCAGTGTGGGATCCTCTGCACTCCTGTGCATGAAGGACAGACTTTTTAAGTTCAACGTTTTTGTCTATTCATTGTGCCATAGACTAATCATGCTAACAAGGCTAACACTTAATGTCCATGTCTGTGGTAAAACTCACCCAAGTGCTACCGGCTATTAGCTTCTCAATGAAGTCGGAAATGACGGCTTGTAACTCGGGTAAGGCTACATCAGATAAAATATCTGACTTGGGACGATGTAGTGCGGCTCAACATAATCCAAAAATCTTTGGTCTGACATCCTCAATGAAAAAATAAAACTTCCACACCGCCGACATTTTGACTTCTTCCTCTCTACCGTGATCAGATCACGTAGGCGCACATGACGTCATCGTGTTGTACTGGCGCTGCAGGCATCCTTGTCACTGGATTGTCATACAAAAACAGCATTTTTTGTATCTGAGTTATTTTGATGGAATGGCCGATGTCCGATATTCAACTTTAATGCTAATATCGGCCGATACCATGCCAATAATATTGTGCATCCCTAGTACTTTGTATTTTTACAGTTGAATATACAACGTACCAGTACTGTATGTAACTTAGAAACTAAACTAAAACAATATATTGGTAATATGTAAATTAAAGTTTATAAAATACAAACTCAATTCAGAAACTGTTGGTACATTGTGTAAAAATGTAAATAAAAACTGAATTCAAGGATTTGCAAATCTCTGAAACCCATATCGTATTCACATTTAAATTGGGGCCGAGATGGTGTAAAGGCAGGGCAGCCGGCTCAGGACCAGAAGGTCTCGGGTTCGATCCCCGGCCACTGCATACCTCGTTGTGTCCCTGGGCAAGACACTTAACCCCGAGTTGCTCCCGGTAGGACAGGCAGCGCCTTGCATGGCAGACTACCGCTACCGGTGTATGAATGTGTGTATGAATGGGTGGATGGTTGGTATTGTAAAGTGCTTTGGGGCCCCTTAAGGGGGCTGGAAAGCGCTATATAAATAAGCTCCATTTACCATTTAAATTAAGAAATTATACAACTTGATCAAGTCAAGTCAACTTTATATATAAAGTGCATTAAAAATCAGCAGATGTTACCAAAGTGCTTAACAATAAAAAAACAAAAAAGATGGCAGTAATTTACAGTATAGGGGGGGGTGAGGGGGAAAAATAAAAATAAATTGATTAAAAGTGTCAAAAGAAAAACATTAAAACACAGAAGAATAAAATAGTAAATCAAATCACTTGGTGTAAATGTCAGTGAAAACAGGTTTTTTAAGAGAGAGGGTGGTGAAGTGTCATGTTTAATGTTGTGGGGGTAGATTGTTCCAAAGTTTAGGGCCCACGACTGAAAAAGCCCGACCTCCTCTGAGCTTCAATCTGGTTTTTGGTACAATCAAAACCAGCTGATCAGATGATCTCATTGCCCAAGAAGGAACATATGGTTGTAGTAGATGGTGCATACTGCTCTGCAATAGGTGCAATGCCATTAATGCACTTAAAGGTCAACAGGAAAATTTTAACATCAATTCTGTTACGTACAGGGATCCATTGAAAGGAGGACAAAACTGGTAAAATATGAGTCAAATTTATGGGTGGAAACAAAATTCTAAGAAGGTAAAATATGTTATGAACAGTAGATCATAAGCTATTCAGTCTTCCTTATACAGTATTTTGTTGAGTATATTTTACTCTTGTTTTTTTGTTTGTTTAAAAAAAAAAAAAAAATTCAGACTGGCAAACCTCTGCCTGTCTTTACTTCTGAGAGATTCAGCATCACTAAAATGCTATTTTTATACACAGTCCTCATTCTGACCTGTTGCCTACCCAGTTCATTGAAAAATGCTCCTCCAGTTATTTGTACCACTTACTTTTAGCATATTACCGTATTCTCTGGCGTATAAGTCGCACCTTTTTGCCTACATTTCTAAGCCCTGCGACTTATAGGCCGGTGCGACTTATACGTCGATTTTTCCAATATTTTGGTCATAATTTGACTTTGGTCAAAAACTCCAAAAATGGTGCAGTACCAGTTTCGGCCGCTATGGGCGCTAAGAAACCCTTTATAGTACCTACACTGTTGACATCTGCCTGGTCCAAAAATGGTGCAGTACCAGTTTCGGCCGCTATGGGCGCTAAGAAACCCTTTACAGTACCTACACTGTTGACATCTGCCTGGTCCAAAAATGGTGCAGTGACACAGAAGATGAAGACTTCAATGGTTTTGAATAAATAAATAAAAACCATAAAATAAATACAGTATCTGTTTCTGTCATCATTTTAAACTGAGACACGTTTTTTACTGTAATGTCAGCTAATAAAAATATATTTTTATGTGTTTATCTTTAAAGATAAATGATGAAAGACACAAAATATACAAAAATTATGTTCATTTATTAATGAAAAGTTCAACTAAGACACATCAAACAAAATACTGTAGTTTTTATGTGATAATCTTGTCAAAAGTCCTTCCAAACAATTTGGCAGCCAGTCCAAAATAATGTTCATTTATTAATGAAAAGTTCAACTAAGACACATCAAACAAAATACTGTAGTTTTTATGTGATAATCTTGTCAAAAGTCCTTCCAAACAATTTGGCAGCCAGTCCAAAATAATGTTCATTTATTAATGAAAAGTTCAACTAAGACACATCAAACAAAATACTGTAGTTTTTATGTGATAATCTTGTCAAAAGTCCTTCCAAACAATTTGGCAGCCAGTCCAAAATAATGTTCATTTATTAATGAAAAGTTCAACTAAGACACATCAAACAAAATACTGTAGTTTTTATGTGATAATCTTGTCAAAAGTCCTTCCAAACAATTTGGCAGCCAGTCCAAAATAATGTTCATTTATTAATGAAAAGTTCAACTAAGACACATCAAACAAAATACTGTAGTTTTTATGTGATAATCTTGTCAAAAGTCCTTCCAAACAATTTGGCAGCCAGTCCATTTTGGGCAAAACACCAGTTCACGTGAGGTGCGACCTATAGGCCGGTGCGACTTATAGGCCGGTGCGACTTATACGTTGATTTTTCCATTTAATTGGGCATAATTAGGTTGGTGCGACTTATACTCCGGTGCGACTTATACGCCGACGAATACGGTACACAATGTGAAGACGAGCGAGATTTGTTGCTGCCATCAAATTCAAAATTCAGTTTTTAAAATTTGTTTAATTTTGTATTTTTAAACATTTGATTTGTTTAGTG
Organism: Garcialebias charrua; assembly: GCA_038048925.1. Taxonomy (NCBI): domain Eukaryota; kingdom Metazoa; phylum Chordata; class Actinopteri; order Cyprinodontiformes; family Rivulidae; genus Garcialebias; species Garcialebias charrua. The sequence goes on from JBBPBX010000687.1 coordinate 84,139, forward strand.
TGAGTTTGTTGTTTTGCAGATGTGTATAGCACTAATGCCAGAATGTATATTCTATTTTTCTAATGGATGCTGCTGGCATTGGTGCAATGACAGGGGTGAGTTAGATGGCCAGTGCTGCAGATTAGGTGATTATAAAGTCATAAATTCTTGCTGTGACTCAGCCGAGTCAGTCAGCCTTTATAACCTGCATGATGTCACTGGAATGAAAGCGGCATTGACCAGCTAGACTTGACAATGCCAGAAGCCAACATTTAAATTAAACGGCTTGTACGTTTTATATTTTATTTATTTCACCATTTCCACCCACTGCAATGAATTACTTTGGGTTAAATAGGATTTGGGTTATGAGTCATTGTCTTTTTTAAATGTATTGTCAGGATCTTAAAGAGTCTCATACAGTATGTACAGTATTTTCTGGTGTATAGGTTGCACCTGTGTATAGGTCGCATTGTCCAATTATCACCAATAGATTGGAAAAAAATCCCTAGATAGGTCGCACTAGTGTATAGGTCGCACCTACGTTTAGCTCTGCTGCAAATGTCTGCCACAGGAGCGCACAGCAAGGCTTTTAAGAAGATTAACACTTAAAAACAATTATTTGTTTGATAAAAATTATAGCAAATATATGTCTGAGCTGAACTTTTCCTTAATAAATGAACGTAATTGTGAAATGAGCTGGATTTAAAAATTTGTTTCACCGAAAGTGATAACAAGCCATATATAGGTTGCACCGGTGCATAGGTCGCAGGCCTTGAAAAAACCATAAAAAGGTGCGACCTATACACCGGAAAATACGGTAGCTGCATTTTCAGTCAAGGCCAGTCTTTAAATATGGCCTGTGTGACTCATTTAAAGGGGCTGAGGATTTTAGTGAATACTCACATATGAAGCGACCGGCTAAGCTACTAATCAATATATCATCTCTACAAGAATTTTTATTTTTCCATTGGCAGTTGTTCAATCAGTTGATTAAAACTTGTCGATACCCACCTCCCAAAAATTAAATCTTCAAAATATTCCCTAAAATCTCTGTTCGATATGGCTGATTTTTCCAATGCTTTCTTCAGACTGTAGGGTGTTGATGGGGGTGATTAAACACACAGGTGATAATCTGCTGCTTGAGGTCACATCGGGTCAGCAGGTGGTCCTTCAGTGTGGCTCGGGACAGATTTATGTTCAGATTGCGGAACAAATGTGAATGAATGTGTTCTGGATCATTTCTGAACATGGCCTGAGTGATCAGATCTAAAATTAGATCTGCACACAGTGATTCCACGTCAACAAACGATCAATGATGTGTTTCATTAGAGACATAAAATGCAACATGTGCAGCTCAGACGGTTGTTCTCTGATTGACACAGCACAATATAGCTTAGTGACTACAGTGGGTCCAGAAACAATCAGAGAAAAATAATGAACCAAAGAGAAACCCACCCAAACAACACCATGTAATCCACTTTGATTACTTAATTTTTGACAAAGTGGACATTGCTGTTGTGAAGGATATTAATTAACAGTTTAAAATTCTTAGCAGAAAAAAAAACTGTAAAAAATATTTTAAAAAGTTCTACAGTTTATTGTGTCCTACAGCTTGTCTCCAGATGGATTGTGTTCAGACTGCCAAATGGCTGTGTATTAAAGGAATAAATGTCTGAAAATATTTTAGTTGAGGATTAAGAGAGACAATGTGGGTTCTTTCCTGGCCGTGGAACACTGAACCAGCTCTTTACCCTCACTAGGGTCCTTGTGGGGAGTTTGCCCATCAACCCATAATAATACTAATAATAATGAATTCAATTTATAACGCACTTTTCATTAATGAAAATCTCAAAGTGCTTAAGTCTATGTGTTTTGTGGACTTGGAGAAGGCTTTCAACCATGTTCCTCGAGGTAACTCTGTGGGGTGCTCCATGAGTTTGGGATTGGGGGCCCGTTGCTACGGGCTGTTTGGTCCCTATACAAGTGGTGCAAGATTTTGGTTCACATTGACAGTGGTAGGTCGGATCCCTTCAGGGTGGGAGTTGGACTCCGTCAGGACTGCCCATCGTTACTGATTCTGTTCATAACTTTTGTAGACAGAATTTTTCGGTTCAGCCAGGGGTCGGTGGGAGTCCAGTTCAGTGGCCTCAGGATTCAAAAACTGCTCTTTGCCGATGAAGTGGTCCTGTTGGCATCATCGTGCCGTGATCTTCAGCTCTCACTGGAGCAGTTCACAAGCCGAGTGTGAAGCGGTTGGGATGAGAATCAGCATTTCCAAATCTGAGGTCATGGTCCTCAGTTAGAAAATGGAGGACTGTTCTCTTCGAGTTGAGGGTGAGGTTCTTCCTCAAGTGGAGGAGTTAAAGTATCTCAGGGTTTTGTTCACAAGTGAAGGAAGAATGGAGCGAGAGATTGACAGACGACCTGGTGCAGCATCTGCAGTATTGTGGACTCTGTTCTAGTCTGTTGTGGTGAAGAGAGAGCTGAGCTGTAAGACAAAGCTCTCTGTTTACCAGTCAGTCTATGTTCCTACTCTATCCTATGATCATGAACTCTCGGTAGTGACAGAAAAAATGAGAGTGTGGATACAAGCGGTTGAAATGAGTTTCCTCTCCAGGTAGCTGGACTCTCCCTTAGAGACAGGATGAGAAGTTCAGTCATCCAGGAGAGACTCAGAATAGAACTGTTACTCCTCCACATGCAGAGGAGGCAGTTGAGGTGGTTTGGGCACCTGGGAAGGATTCTTCCTGGGTGCCTCGGGCAAGTCTGACTGGAAGGACACCCGGGGGGGGACCCAGGACACCCTGGAGAAACTACTTCTCTCGGTTGGCCTGGGAACACCTTGGGGTCCTCCCAGAAGAGCTGGAAGAGGCTGTGGAGAGAGATGTCTGGACCTCCCTGCTCAAGCTGCTGCCCCCAAGACCTGATTTTAGAACAAGCGTAAGATATTGGATGGATTAAGAGAGTTCAGGCTTCTATTTAACACTATTTATTTATAACAGACGTGTGAGGTACTGGTCAACAATATCCTGATTTTAAAAAATGTATTTCTTCAATATTTATCTATTCCATTATTGTGGTGGCTTTTTCAGCATGTAAATTAAATAAGAATTGTGTTTTTCACTGTTGTTGGGTTTAATACAATAACTAGCAGTTGATGTAGCTTCAGGGAAATCTAATGAATTGAGCTCTCCTCCTCTGCAGCCTCTGAATATGTTTAGTGCCCTTTAGTATGACATTCTGTCCTCAGGTGCTAAAGAAGTAAGGTGCTCAGAGGTCAGCAATGTCTGACGATGTTTTACCGATCGCAAATCCCTGATGTGATGTGTGGGCGCATGGATTAGAACCACTGTCTCTGCTGGAAAATAAAATAACATCCTCATGTTTACTCCATGTTTCCTGAATAAATATCATTCGAATAAAATTAGCTACATTTACACCTACATATAAAATGCCAACAGAACATTTCTCTTTTAGAATGAAATATTTAAAGTTTTCTAGCTTTTCTTTTCAGGCAGATTGGAGCCTCAAGTAGAGCCGAGTGTTTAAAATCTATACATGCACAATTAATGGACTTACTTTTTAACCGTGAGTTTAGTTCATGTTTTATGTGATGTGTTTTTGACCTTCCTTCTTTTGCCTTTTCCTCTCTCTTTGGTTTGATGCATTTATATTTCATATTAGAATAACCCAAGTGTTGCTCCAATCACTGCCAAGTGTCCCAATCACTTCACCATTCTAAGCTAATGAAAGATGATGAAGAAGACACTTAGGAACATGCAAACATGCACTTCATCTTCCGTGAACACATGTTGCCACTTTGTGTTTTCACTGTTTATTTCAGGATTTTTTCCCCCTTTACCATGAGTCTTTAAAGGTCCACCGACATGATTTTTTTACTATTCATAAAATTGCTCAAAATATATATATTTTATCATTTAAATATGTTCCTTTATGCAAACTAAATGATAAATCACTTTAATTTTACTTTAAAAGTGATTTTGAACTTCAAGCCGTGTTTAATCATGGGAAATCTGATTACACCCGAACGCACCCGAACGCAGCATCTGTGATGTCACACCGGGCAGAGCTCTGAGCTTGTCACAGTGCGTAGGTATGAGCAGCTCGACATGAAGGTAAGTCAGATACAGCATCAGACCTAAATTAGATCCTGTTGTTTCTTGTTCCATCACCCAAACTATTTTCTGCTTCCCAAAATGAAGACAAATAGCTTAAATCTTCATATAGATTGATAAATTCATCGAGTTTTAAATGGTCCGCTATTAAAGAGACCTGAGCCCTCTGCCCAGTGTGACATCACAGATGGTGCGTTCATGTGTAATTGGATTTCCCATGATTAAACACGGCTTGAAGTTCAAAATCACTTTTAAAGCAAAATTAAAGTGATTTATCATTTTGTTTGCATAAAGGAACATATTTAAATGATAATATATATATATTTTGAGCAATTTTATGAATAGTAAAAAAATCATGTCGGTGGACCTTTAAGCACCTTAAGAAAGCAGTTCAAGTTGGGGAATAGACACCCTGGGACTATCAGTGAGATTTCTGAATGGATCAAGGCGTCGGGGAGGTTAAGGTCAATTTGTTACTGTTGCACCTTGCAACTCACGTGATGTGATGATGACATATGGTTTGTGAGACCACCTGGTCACAGGATTGGGATTTAAAAGCCTAAACAACAACTGTGGAGGGGAAGAATGATGATGATGCACAGAAACTTTGCATTTAGTTGAAGAATTTGAGGAATTTGGGATTACCCTCTTACCAATGAAATTCTTCTTCTTCTTGATTTTAGTTTTTGAGTAAACAAACATGAAATAAGAAGAAAATAAAAAAGTATAGTGTTTTATATGTATTTTTGACGTAACTACTGTGTTGATTTGAAGTAAAGGTGGAATATGATGGTGTTTTATTGATAACCGCCATCACTCTTCCTGCTTTTGATTTTTGTTCTTTATTTCATTTGAAAACGTGTTCTCTTGCTTCCTTGCCTTGTTCAAAGCTTTAACCTTGCACTATTTAACCCATATGAATATTGTTTAGTAGACCTTTTTGTTTTAGATTCTGAGGTTAACAGAGTTTATTCTGTTTCTTTGGTTTGACAGCCTTGAGTAAAATAAAATCATAGCCCTGTTTTATGTGAAGTTCAAAAAGGAAATATGATGTGTTTACAGAAATACTTGCTCTCTGATTAGGTTAATCCAGTGAGTTTTACAATATTTTGCAGTCCATCAAATCACAGAGAAGCAGTTGACAGCAAGATTAGCATCACAGCCTCTCCATCTCTGTCACGTTGTCTCGCTCACAGAGGGGAGTCTGTTTACCAAGAGTTGTTTACAGCTTAAGTGATGTCTCATCGTGTGGGGGTGTCATCCAGATGTTGAAATAACCTCAGTCCCAGCACTCAGTTCTGTTTTAACCCTATCTCCAGAGGCAGAAAGTTAGTTGTGGCACATTTAGTTGGCTTTTTTCTTTTTTTGCTTTCCTGTATGACTTTCAGCACAGGTTTGATCTGAACTCTTTTAAGTGATGAATGATGTTGCACTGAGATATTAACTCTGTGTCATCAAGTGAGTGGAAAATGAGAATGCATTTATTTCTGACAATGTGACAAACAGCATAGAATGTTATTGTGTAGTAATATGAAATGGGTTGATGTACTGTATGTGTAGTCATAAAAACAACTACGTTATAACATATTATTATACCTCTGCTGAGAAGAGAAGCAGAGTTATGTGACAAACGACTAAATATGTCCTTGGGAAACAGATGACTTTTCATTAGATGATCCCATTTTCCCTTTTTAAAGGTAATGCACACAAATAAGTGTTTTTTTAAAACACTTTCAAAGTAAATGAAATAAAATAAAATACACTTTTTTTTTTCAATAAAACAAATTGGCAGCATGGTGGCTCAGTATGTAGAGCTGTTGCCTCTCAGCAGGAAGGTCACCAGTTCAAACCCCAGCCCGGGACCTTTCTGGGTAGAGTTAGCATGTTCTCTCCGTGCATGTATGGGTTTTCTTTGGGTGCTCCGGTTTCCTCCCACAGACCAAAAACATGCATGTTAGGCTGACTGGCAGCTCTTAATTGTTCCTAGGTGAAAGAGACAGAGTGAATGGTTGTTTCATTTGTCTCGGTGTGTCCCTGTGATGGACTGGAGACATGTCCAGGGTGTCCCCTGCCTCTCGCACAGTGATAGCTGGACATGGGCACCAGTGACCCTCATGACTCAAAAAGGAAGAAGTGGGTAAAAGATAATGGATGGATGGATGATAACACACACACATATGTTATCAGAATCAGAATAAGCTTTATTGTCATCGCACCAAAGCGAGAACATGTACGTACAGTCGTCCGAAGGATGGACGGAGTGTGTACGTAGCTGGAGCTACAATAAGTTTGGCCTTTCTTATCCTTTTCAGAATAATAATCTTAGATAGGAAAAGGGGTAGAACCATGATTGTAGATAGTGGTATTACAAAAAAGATATTTCACATCTTGTCTGTCAGGACACGATTTGAGACATCAAAAAACTCTACCACCAAGCACAATGAAAAACATGATTACCGTATTTTCCGGAATATAGGTCGCAGCTTTTTATCATTTTTGCATGCCCTGCGACCTATATTCAGGTGTGACCTATTTATGGCTTTTTATAAAATAAGCTGATTTGTAATCATTTATTAACAAAAATTAAACTGAGACACACTCTTACAATAATGTCAGCTAACAAATATATTTTTTAGGTGTTTATCCTGCTAAAATTATTCATTTATTAAAGAAAAGTTCAGCTCAGACACATATTTGCTATAATTTTTATCAAACAAATAATTGTTTTTAAGTGTTAATCTTCTTAAAAGCCTTGCTGTGCGCTCCTGTGGCAGACATTTGCAGCAGAGCTAAACACGGTCCACATTTTGACGTAGGTGCGACCTATATTCAGGTGTGACCTATATATGGATTTTACCAATTTTTTGGCAATAATTGGACAATGCGACCTATATTCAGGTGCAACCTATATTCCGGAATATACGGTACATATGCATTTGAGGTTGAGGTGTTGAGATTTGTCCATGAGCGTTTTTTTCAGATCGGCCACAGTTCTGATAAGCGCACTGAAAATTCTCCAGGGGTGATAGATGAAGCTTATTGCCCTTGGTTACTCATGACCCGAGATAAATTTGATAGTCGGCCTTTCTCCGAGGCCGGCGGGGAGTCAGATTCAGACAAACTTGATTGTTGATTTTCTTCAGGCAGACTGATTTTTTTCTTCAGCCTTGAGTCCATCTGGACGTTCTGTTTTCCAAAATTGCCTAATTGTGGGAACCCATTCCACTGATCCATGCTATGAGTCTCCCTCAAGGTCGAGCCCACCACGCTGACAAGTTCCAGAAGCCGCAGGTTGCCTGCGATTCTCATAAATTGCCTCCACCTTACGGTTTAGCTCATAAATCAGCTGATTTTGCGAGGTCACGGCACGGCTCAAACCTTCACACTGACTCGGAAGCTTTGTCATGGCCGAAACTGCTGACGATGTCTTCTTCAATAGTCGATAAAACCGAGCCCTGCCGATGCCAAAAAGCAGAGTCCCTGCTATTATAAATCCAAATATGTAAATGTCTTCAGCGTCCTCCTGAGACAGGACTGAGAGACACATCAACTGCCACACTCCCCACGGGTCCATGACGTATCCCACATTGTATGTCTCAGCTGGACACGCAGGTTCCCCAGGACATTGTTGTTTTGTTGAAAAAAATCTTGTCAATAGCTATTCTCAAATCGGGAAAAACAAAGAGCTAATAGTAGGGCTGAAAGTAAGTCCATTTTTATAAACGTGTAAGAGAAAATAAGCAGAAAAATGGAATCAAGAACAGACTAAATAAATCACAACACTCCACAGAAACCTTCAAAAGCCTGACATTTAATGACTTTGTCTGCCTGCCCTAAACCTTCCAAAGTATAAAACACAGTGCAGCGCTTTTATCGTCAGTTAGCTTGAAGTTCGCCCATACTCTCGGCTCTGTCAGTCTATAAAATCTTTTATAACCTTGTTGGACATTGAAACAGACTCTCATATATGCCATGGTAGTTTTAAAAGTAGCAAACAAATTAACTGAAGTATACTCTCTGCATAAGTTAACTGATGTAAGCTGGACATACTAATGTATATGTGGTGTGGAGAACATTATTTCAGTGGAGATAAAAATAAAAATAAATACCGTAATCAAAAATAGATAGGGGAAAAATGGTCTCAGCTGAAAGTATAAACATAAACACATTACTTTAGTCAAATTTATTAATTATGAGTGTTCATGGCAGCCCTCGCTACGAGTTTCTTCTTAGTTGCAACTGATTACAGTCTGTCTTACTGAACGCTCTGGCAACATCAGTACCAAATCATATTTTCTGTTTAAAAATATTGTCATCTTGCCAAGATCTAACAAGGTCTCTAATGCTTAGAGAAAAATAATAACATGTTGTGGATTTCTACAAGTTTGGCAAAGATTAGAAAAAAGATCAAGAGCTGACTGTCTGAAGTAAAAGGACGTTTCAAAGAACCTTTAACTTTTATCACACAGTCTGAAT
>JBBPBX010000687.1:92751-112174 GCA_038048925.1 Garcialebias charrua
TATATATATATATATATATTGGTGTCAAAGTGCATGTATCTACAAGGAGAATTCAGATTTATCATGAATGGAAGACATGCTTGCGAAAAGCTTCTGCTTTTCAAAAGTATTGAAACAATACAGCAGCCAAATGAAAGACCTGGTTGGGATAGCGTGCGTCGGAAACTAATCGAAAAAGGAATTGTTTAAGAGGGAATGTGTTTGATGAAAACCAGAAAAGTTTTAGATACATGTCAAATCAGCTGCCTATTATCTATTATAACCTAATAATAGGTTTATTGATCGTGATGCTGTTGTTTGTGAGTATATGTTGGAAAAAGGATGCAGTATTCGTTGGATTGGTTTATTCTCACTGACTGTAAATACAAACTCATTTTTGGCTGTAGTTCAAGAAATACTGCTGAATATTTAAAAAGGTAATAAAGGGAAGAAAAAACACTGAAGTTTGGGTGATTGATGGAACTTGGTTCAGTTTTTGTGTGAGTGGCAGTCATCGGCCTGTGACAGCTCTCTTGCCCTGTAGACTTTGTCAGGTTTTAATGCTGTCAGCACTGGTGCTGACTGGTTGATGACTTAGTCCAAGGATAGAAGTACTGAGAAGTATAAATATTGTAACACTGCTTAAATTAACCTTATTTTAGCTTTGAAGCTGCAGAAAATAATGTCATTTGAAGATATCCACCCCTCTTAGCTTGTTTTTGTAACAATTGCAGCTATACCAGATACGAGGACCGAAGAGAATACCAAGAGTCAAATATGTTTAGTGTTCGTTTACTACGGTGGAAAAATTGATTGCACCAGGGAGCGAGCTGGAACCCTGAAGAGCAAAGAGATGGTTACTGGTCTGTCAGCAGGGGGTGATAATGTTGTTGCTGCTCTTTCTTACGGTAGAGGTAGGTCAGTTGTGGAGAGAGCTGACCGAGTGGTCCCAGGGTGAAGAAGGTGCATGTCAGAACAAAGGAGGCAGACAAGTGGTAGGAAGATGTGGAGGCAGCTGAGGAGGCACAGGAGAGCTTGAGGTCCACAGAGAGGAATCCAGGGAACAGGAGGACATCTGGGATTATACTCTGAAAGCACGGAGACATGTACAGATGTGGCTGCAGGGAGCTGGCATGGCAGAACTCCCACAGTTTATTTAATATGTTCACCTTTGAAATTAAAAGAACAAATATTAATCTACTTTTGATTAAATACATTAATTCTGCAAGTATCTGTCACGGATTGACTCTATTCATCTGTTGACAATGCATTTGCATACTGTACTCAAAAGTGGACTTCCATCAGCAATCTCTTAACTCTATCACTTTATTTTGTTTGGAAACACATACAACTGTCACTTGGCTAAATGGTAATCACACATCAGGTAACAAGATCCTGCCAGAAGAACCAGAGCACTGAATGATATTCTATGTTTTGTGTCTACAGGTGGATACTATTGTGACACTTGGCGGTCTGGCAGGCAGATTTGACCAGACCATGGCTTCTGTTGAGACCCTTTTCCACGCTTCGTCCATGACACAACTGCCTGTAGTGATAATTCAGGGAACAAGCTTTGCATATCTGCTGAGACCCGTGAGTAAATTGTTCTTAAACATTAAACCCAAAGTTTCTCTTTGGAACTAAACAAACTTTCAACCTACTTATGCTGAAAATGTCCATACTTGCCTTGCTAGCTTATAAGCCTTCATTCTTCTTCTCCTTTTTTTTTGTTTGCTTGTTTTTTCTTTATTGATTAAAAAAATGTTTTCCAATGTTTCACGTAAATAGTGAAATCCAAACTAAAAACTCAAAGTTGTGGAACAGGATAAGGTATAGACTTGGACTTCTTATTAAAAAGCAAAACTTCAAAATCAAAATTCAAGTTTCCAAATAATTCACTCTTCATAAAAATAAATCTGGTCTTACAGCGGGTTTATCTTCCTTGCATATAAACACTACACACGTAGGCAGAATGTATTTTCTTCACACCAGGCTGACATTGTGCTTTAACAACTCACTAATCATCCGTCTTCTAGTCATTCTCCTCATTTTCTGTTCTGGTTCACAATTTTTTTTGTTGCTTTGCTTCCACTTTGATTGGAGTGTTGAATGCTTTTTTCTTTTTTTTGTGTGTTTAGTAATCATGCAGAGAACACAAACATGCTGTCACTCACATACACACTTCTCTGAACTTATATTGTCCTAATTTGATGTGAATATGAGAGCAGGAGACGCTCTTGATGCTCCCAAGTTGTTTTTCTCCCAGCACCGGCCTCGTTCTCAAGCTTTTCCTCTGATTGAGTTTACAAGTAGACTGATTATCTCCTCCAACCTGTTCACTCAGTTGTTTTCCTTGCAGGAGAGGTCTTTGAGACAAAATACAGCCACACCTTCTGGTGATACCTTGAAACACTATAAGCAAACTTTTCTCTCTTAAAAGGTCTCCTGATACGTGTCATTATTCCAAATACCTGTTGTCATTTGCTGTTTCATACTTCAACACCTCCAGTAAATCTTACTTCAGCAAGGAATTAAGCTTGTTTGTCAACTCAGTGACTGAAGAACACATGTTTGTTCATGAAGGTGAGTGCAGCCTTTGAAAAGCCCAGTTTGATCTTTTCAAGCCACATCTGTAACTGAGATGTTTGCTGCTTTTGCCATCTGACCTCACAGCTTGCATTCCTTTCAATGTAAAGTTCATGTTCTATGGACATACTAAAAACACACACAACAAAACGTGATTATGTGAAAACATGCGTCTTGTTTTATATATTGACCTAATGAGTGCACAGTAGTCCCTCTTTTATCGCGGCGGATCTGTACCCTGAAGCCCTGCGATACATGAAAAACCGCAAAGTAGGAATAGTAGTACAAGTAGTAGCTTAAAATTATATTTACATATACACTGTATATCTAAAAGAGCATAGAATGTCATGATTTCAGCTCCTTGCCTCCTCTGCTCTCAGCCACCTGCAAGTGCTCTTGGCCACGCCCACTTCTCCACTCTGCACGGAGAACAGCTGATCAGCTGCAGCAGGAAGTTTTTCCTGCAGTATGGGCTGCACAAATGTGCAGCAGGTGCTAAACAATTTTAAATAATTAATTTTAAATAAAAATTCCATGTCGATTGTGCGGTTCATCCATCAATCAGTCAGTTGTGTGTCACGTCCAATCATATTTTGAAAAACTGCGATAGAGCGAGTCTGTGAAAAATGAACTGCAAAGTAGCGAGGGACTACTGTACTTTTTTTTCTTTTTAAACTGTATGTTACACTCATTCATTTTGCTAGCATAAGCTATAAATTATATAGTTTACTGTGTTATTTAATGCCTAACACGTGTCCCTATATAAACAATAAATTTAATTAAAAAAAAAAAAAAGCAAAGTACCATAAATTAAGTTAGTGTTCTCTTAATCCTGAAAATATACCATCAGATTGGTCGCATTCATGCTATTCTTTTGAGTATTGTTTTGGTACTACTAGTGCTTCGTGTATTTTTAGTTAACCTATTTCTTAGTTCACATCTTACCGGTAGATCTTTTTTACTGTTTTACTTTTACATTTTATACTTTTGTGTGTAACTGGGACCCTGTGTACACAGTTATGTTCCACCACATGTACATTCAATATACATTCAAAGATTATCGTACTCTTTGAGAGTTTCAAAAAAAATGTTTATGAGATGTTCTGCTAACAGATAACTGACTCATTTTAAACAGATCTTATCAGTTTTTGCTCAGAGCAGGTGTTGTGGATTACTCTCACCTACTGTCACACCAATACATAGTTCCCATATGACGTCACATAATGAGCATTTCCGGGTTGTCCCCCATTTTAGTTGGTGATACTTCCACTCCTGACCACTAGTAGCAGCGTAGGTTACGAGCAGTGTATTTTTCGCGGTTGTTTATATAATTGCAATGGTTATTTCGTGTTTGGTTAGTGGTTGTACCAATCGAGCAATTGCCAGCAATTGCCAAGCGTAAATTTTACATAATTCCGAAAATAAGGAAGCATGAAGGACCAGATGAGATACAGAAGCGCTCAAAGTCAAAGTCAACTTTATTGTCAGAACTGCAATATGTACAGGACATACACAGGACCGAAATTGCGTTTCTCTCAGTCCCTCGGTGCAACAGTAACCATCTAAACACTAAACACTAAAACATTTAATAAACATAAGCATAAAATAGTAAAAAAAGTGTAACACTGTCCTGAGTTTTTTCATAATAGTATAAAAGTATGAAAATTTACACCAACACTGAAACACCAAACACCCCTAAAACACCAAACACCCAATGAACATAAGCATAAAATGAAATAATAAAAGTGTAATACTGTCCTGAGTTTTTGCATAGTAGTATAAAAAGTATAAAACGTATATCTATAAAATAAACTGAAGTTTCTAGCGTTGACATTTGCAAAGAGTGGCACAGCAGCATATAAGTTAATGTACACAGTATATGTATGAGGTAGTTGATGTTGGTATATAGGCAAAGTGGCATATGAAGTAAGGCACATAAGGCACATTTGGCATCCTTAGATAAGGCTAGTCAGAGAATGCTGTATATGTATCTGCAGTAGTGTAGATAAAAGTAGTGTAAATGTAAACAGTAATAATAAATGTAAAGCAGTAGTAATAAATGTAAACAGTATTAATAAATGTAAACAGTGAATGTAAACAGTAGTATGACTATAGGCAGTAATGTAATACAAACATTAGTGCAAATATGAGAAGTAGTGCAAACTGAATGAGCACATGACCGAGAGTTTAGTGAATAACCCGTTTGATGACACAGAGTCCAGTGTTAAAAACTTTGTGTTGAGTGATAATGTGTGAGAAAGTTTTTTGTGTTAAGGCAGTTCAAATGGGAGGGGAGGCAGAGCAGGCAGAGTGTTTAGCATTCTGACTGCCTGATGAACAGAGCTGTCTCTCAGTCTGCTGGTACGAGCCTGGAGACTCCTCAGTCTCCTCCCTGATGGCAGCAGTCTGAAGCAGCTGTGTAGTGGGTGTGTGGGATCACCTGCCATGCAGTGGGCTTTCCGAGTGAGGCGTTTGCTGTGTAAGTCCTGCAGTGAGGGGAAGGAGGTGCCGACGATCTTCTCAGCTGCTTTCACGATGCGCTGGAGGCTCTTGCGGCAGGATGCAGTACATGCACCAAACCACACAGTGATGCAGCTGGTCAGGACACTTTCTATGGCACCTCTGTAGAAGGTGCACATGATGGGGGTTGAAGCTCCAGCCCTTTTCAGCTTGCGGAGAAAGTAGAGACGCTGGTGAGCCTTCTTGGCCAGTGCTGCAGTGTTCCTGCTCCAGGACAGGTCCTTTGAGACGTGCACTCCCAGGAACTTGGTGCTGTCCACTCTCTCCACTGCGGTGCTGTTGATGGTCAGAGGGGCATGTTGTGCATCCCTCTTCCTGAAGTCCACGACAATCTCCTTTGTCTTCTCCACGTTGAGAGTGAGATTGTTGTGTCCGCACCACAAGGCCAAGCGGCTCACCTCGTTCCTGTAGTCCGTCTCATCGTTGTTGCTGATGAGACCACCACTGAACACCACTGAACGTCGGCGAGTCTGGCTGTGTAAGATTAACCTCAAGGATTTGCCATCGTCAACATCAAAAATATGCTCCGATCACTTCAGGTAAGCCAAAATTCAATGTGAATAACTTAGCGAAACTGTGTGTTTGAACAGTTTTTTTTCATGAGCTAGCTCCTCTGTTACTGTCGCTAGCTTAGCAACGCTATGCTAACATGCTAACATCCTCACCGTAACACACGACACGTACACACGACAACAAAGTGCCTCGCTCGTGTTTAGCCTCGACTCTCTGTTGTTAGGAAGCTGCTTGTTAGTAATGTATTTTGAACCTTTTTTTACCCTGTGACATCAGGCTGACACACACGTTAATGCTTGTACTGTAGTCAGTCTGTTTGTCTGTTAGCAAAATAACTCATGGACCCACACGACAAACTGTTTCAACTGGTGCATCACAGTAAATTACAGAAACGGTAACACACACCAATGGTAAAACTATGACATTTACAGCAGTGAAATTATAATAAAATGTATAAGGACAGCATTAAAATGAAAACACAGGATAAAATACTGTATACATCATGTACACAAAGTCAGCTCACACAGTATGAAATGCCAGAGAGAACAGATGGGTTTCAGCAGGGACAGATTTATATGAAACTTTCTGAAACTAATCACTGGACGGACATTTACAACTGATAAGCTTTAGGATAACTCAATTTAAGATGGCTCCTATCGCTACCTGAATATATTGGAAACCAAAATGTTTATATCACTGACAGCTTTTGAGCTAAAATTTGATGTGGCAGTAACTGAGAGTTCACAGTATGTACATGCAGAGCTGAGAGTACACGGTATATAACGCTGTATGTACTGTATATAGGTACACTGTGTATGTATACATACACATTATATTTCAAATAGATAATATTTGAACACTGCGACATTGTCATTGTTTTGATTTTGGTTCCCTTTTGTTTTCATGTGTGAATAAAGCATTGGGAATGTGTCTGTTCAGAAAATATTACATTAAAAAGTAATGTTTTGGGTATAACTTCCAACATTTGAATAATTGCTTCTGTTAAATTTTTTATGTTGTTCAGGACGGCTGCACACATGTACGACAGGTCAAACCCAGACTGGGCTCCTACATTGAAGTCGACTGGTGCTCAGTCCCACAAAGGCAGCTAAGGAACATCAAAGATCGGAGTCTAAGATGAACAGGTATACAAATTAATGTCACTTTTAATAATTGTAATATTAATTAAAAACATATCGTTACTTTGATATTTGAATATTTATAAATATGTAATTTTTAACTTGTAAAAATGTCTGCTGTAGTAATGTGATTTCTTTTCAGCAGAAAAGTTGTCTTATTACCTAGACGCAAACATATATATATATATATATATATATATATATATATATATATATATATATATATATATATATATATATATATATATATATATATAATATATATATGTATATATGTATATATATATATATATATATATATGTATATATTATATATATATGTATACACATTTATGTTTATCTTAATTATAGGTACAGACGAGTGAAAGAAAGAGTTCGCTCAAAGGAACATCTCCAGTGTGCGCAGGCTGTCCTAGAACTCGGTGCAGTCTCTGAACCTGAGGTTTTGGCTACACCAATGAGGAACTTCGTCCAACCTGAAGTGGAGGAAGCAGTTCCAGTGTGCACGGTTCAGCAGCAGCAGCAAGAGGGTGCAAATCACTGTACAGGATATACACCTGTTTCTGAAAGTCAGGTTCAGTTTGAACTGCAGTCATTAAGAACAGAAAATATTACATTACGAAATCAGCTAAGTAATTTTCAATTAAATGTAAAAAGCTTTGAGAATCAACAGTATTTTAATAGTGTGTTCAAGTAATTTAAATTAAAAATGAAAGAAATACAAATTGTCCATTCGTCTTATTGTATTGAATGTAGACTGTTTACTAATAATTTATAAATACAGTATACCTGTAGATTTTTATTTAAAAAATTGTCATTCACACCGTTGAACAGTACTAAGTGCCACCGCAGAGCTGGAGTTGACAACCTTGAACAGGAGGAAAATGCCAACATGTGTTGGTTTTGAAAATGTCATTGAAACATTTTTAATGTATAAGTATAAAAAAATAATGGATGATACTTGATAAACTGCTTTATTCAAAATAATTAAAACTTAACAGTCCCAGTGTTTCAAAAATAATAAATATTATTTGATAAGGTTCATAGCTGGGAAATATCAATTCACATGGCTATCAGAGGAAAGCAAAATGAAAAAATTCAAAGAAATTTCATTAAACACGTCTTATGAAGGCACCAAATTCAAACAAGCAATTATAAAACAATATTCGATATAAGTAATAAAAGAAATGCATATTTAAAAATAATAAATTGAAAAGTTGGAACTTATAGCTCTTCAACAGTTTCTGACTACTAAAATGGCGGAAATTCCAGAATTCCGGAATTCTAGTCACATGTCTGGGAACTATGTATATTTAGCCCAGTCATTTGTCATTTTTGAAGTTCTATCAGAGCTTGTTTGCTCATGTTGATTAGCTGTGTCGGCCATCTTGAATGGCGTTAAATCCAACACATGATCAGTTTTAGATTTCCATCCTATTATTATTTTTGAGAGAGTCATTAAAATTTCAATTTATACAGATATTTGCTAATACTACAGAGAAACAAACATACGCACACGGATGGGCAAGAATATATTTGCAGGATCCTATTCAGAGACAATAAATCTAATTAAATTAAATTAATTATTAAGCATTCTGTACATTTTTTAAGTGACATGTCATTATTTTACCTGACATTTTAGCTTACTCTATAGACTTTAAAGTAATTTCAAAATGATGATGATGTTCCTTTAAACCTTCACAATTCATGAATACCTTTGTGTGCCCCTTTTTTTATTTTTTTGTTAGGTAAATAATTTCATATCTGCTTAGAAAACGAGCTTTGAAGTGGCTCAAGTTGTACTTTTTCTCTCTAAAATAGTATCAAAGTATAATTATGCTATCTCTAGGAAATGACAAAGTCATGTTTTTTTCTTTAGCTGGCTCCATATCTGCTTAGAAAACGAGCTTTGAAGTGGCTCAAGTTGTACTTTTTCTCTCTAAAATAGTATCAAAGTATAATTATGCTATCTCTAGGAAATGACAAAGTCATGTTTTTTTCTTTAGCTGGCTCAGATCTTTACATAATTTTCATATCATTCTATTAAATTATGTGTAGCAACACTTGTGGGACTGCACACTTTTTTTGTTTTGAGATCCCTGTGCAAGAAGAAGATGTTTTAATCAGCCTACATCCCAAGGTGGTGCTAAATTTACTTAATTTGAGTCTCAAAGAAAGAGGAGACAGAGTTCACCAGCTATGTTTGTTTTTCTCTTGTGATCTGCTTTATTAAGTCTCAGACAAGTATTTATTCAAAATGATAACCTAGTCTCAGAAGAAGTTTGAAAGAACCTGTGTCCCCGTGTTGTAGGAAAACACGATGCACAATGCTACCTCAGCCCAATCCGTGCTATAAATCAGTGCAGTGCACAGACTCTAAAATCAAAGTCAAAGTCAACTTTATTGTCAGATCTGCAATATGTACTGTACAGGACATNTAGATAGATAGATAGATAGATAGATAGATAGATAGATAGATAGATAGATAGATAGATAGATAGATAGATGATAGATAGATAGATAGATAGATAGATAGATAGATAGATAGATAGATAGATAGATAGATAGATAGATAGATAGATAGATAGATAGATAGATAGATAGATAGATAGATAGATAGATAGATAGATAGATAGATAGATAGATAGATAGATAGATAGATAGATAGATAGATAGATAGATAGATAGATAGATAGATAGATAGATAGATAGATAGATAGATAGATAGATAGATAGATAGATAGATAGATAGATAGATAGATAGATAGATAGATAGATAGATAGATAGATAGATAGATAGATAGATAGATAGATAGATAGATAGATAGATAGATAGATAGATAGATAGATAGATAGATAGATAGATAGATAGATAGATAGATAGATAGATAGATAGATAGATAGATAGATAGATAGATAGATAGATAGATAGATAGATAGATAGATAGATAGATAGATAGATAGATAGATAGATAGATAGATAGATAGATAGATAGATAGATAGATAGATAGATAGATAGATAGATAGATAGATAGATAGATAGATGATAGATAGATAGATAGATAGATAGATAGATAGATAGATAGATAGATAGATAGATAGATAGATAGATAGATAGATAGATAGATAGATAGATAGATAGATAGATAGATAGATAGATAGATAGATAGATAGATAGATAGATAGATAGATAGATAGATAGATAGATAGATAGATAGATAGATAGATAGATAGATAGATAGATAGATAGATAGATAGATAGATAGATAGATAGATAGATAGATAGATAGATAGATAGATAGATAGATAGATAGATAGATAGATAGATAGATAGATAGATAGATAGATAGATAGATAGATAGATAGATAGATAGATAGATAGATAGATAGATAGATAGATAGATAGATAGATAGATAGATAGATAGATAGATAGATAGATAGATAGATAGATAGATAGATAGATAGATAGATAGATAGATAGATAGATAGATAGATAGATAGATAGATAGATAGATAGATAGATAGATAGATAGATAGATAGATAGATAGATAGATAGATAGATAGATATAGATAGATAGATAGATAGATAGATAGATAGATAGATAGATAGATAGATAGATAGATAGATAGATAGATAGATAGATAGATAGATATATATAGATAGATAGATAGATAGATAGATAGATAGATAGATAGATAGATAAGATAGATAGATAGATAGATAGATAGATAGATAGATAGATAGATAGATAGATAGATAGATAGATAGATAGATATACTTATTCATTTGTGTTTATTTGGGTCTGTTGGTTGTGGCAGCCATCTTGAAAAGCTAGTCAGTTGTCAATATACATTCAAAGATTATCGTACTCTCTGAGAGTTTCAACAAAAATGTTAATGAGATGTTCTGCTTACAGTTAACTGACTCATTTTAAACAGATCTTATCAGTTATTGCTCAGAGCAGGTGTTGTGGATTACTCTCACCTACTGTCACACCAATATTTAGCCCAGTCTTTCGTCATTTTTGCAGTTTTATCAGTGCTTGTTTGCTCATATTGATGAGCTCTGTCGGCCATCTTGAATGGTGTTAAATCCAACACATGATCAGTTTTAGATGTCCATCCTATGATTATTTTTTGAGAGATTCATTAAAATTTCAATTCATCCAGATATTTGCTAATACTACAGATAAACAAACGTATGCACATTGATGGGCAAGAATATATTTGCAGCATCCTATTCAGAGGAGAACAATAAATCTTATTGAATTCAATTAATTATTAAGCATTATGTCATTAAAAAAAAATCACATGCCATTATTTTACCTGACATTTTAGCTTACTCTATAAACTTTAAAGTAATTTCAAAATGATGATGATATTTCTTTAAACCTTCGCAATTCATGAATACGGTACCTTTGTGTGCTCCTTTTTTTGTTTGTTAGGTAAATAATTCCATGTCTGCTTAGAAAACGAGCTTTGAAGTGGCTCAAGTTGTACTTTTTCTCTCTAAAATAGTATCAAAGTATAATTATGCTATCTCTAGGAAATGACAAAGTCATGTTTTTTTCTTTAGCTGGCTCAGATCTTTTACATAATTCTCATATCATTCTATTAAATTATGTGTAGCAACACTTGTGGGACTGCACACTTTTTGTTTTGAGATCCCTGTGCAAGAAGAAGATGTTTTAATCAGCCTACATCCCAAGGTGGTGCTAAATTTACTTAATTTGAGTCTCAAAGAAAGAGGAGACACAGAGTTCACCTGCTATGTTTGTTTTTCTCTTGTGATCTGCTTTATTAAGTCTAGTATTTATGCAAAATGGTAACCCAGTCTCAGAAGAAGTTTGAAAGAACCTGTGTCCCCGTGTTGTGGGAAAACACGATGCACAATGCTACCTCAGCCCAATTCGTGCTATAAATCAGTGCAGTGTACAGACTCTAAAATGCAAGCTGGTTTGCTTCTGACCTTTTCAGGAGTGAAAGTTGTCGGTGCAGTTGCTGATTTAAATGATAAAATGTGGTCCCTGTGTTAGGTTAAGTCATAAAAACCTCTGTGCTGGAACAACTGAAATACAGATGAAGT
Source organism: Garcialebias charrua (assembly GCA_038048925.1). Lineage (NCBI taxonomy): Eukaryota > Metazoa > Chordata > Actinopteri > Cyprinodontiformes > Rivulidae > Garcialebias > Garcialebias charrua. The sequence continues at coordinate 104,578 of JBBPBX010000687.1, forward strand.
AACTCACCTTAACACATGAATATATAACGTAAAGAACTAGGAGATAAATAAGTAATGCATGTTAAAGTTATTAACTTCTGTCTATTAATTTGCTGTACCCACTTGGTAATTTGCAGGATTGTAGAGAGTTGGACCCTATTTCCAATGGTCAATAGTAGTGGTGTCCTGATACAGATACTGGTGTCTGTATCGGACCCGATACGAGCATTTTTACAAGTACTTGAACTTGTAAAATATACCCCGATACCTGGTACCAATACCGCTTATTTACTGGGTGGTGCCATTTCTGCTTCTGCTGCCCAAGTGACCGAAGGTTAAAGAAAATGTCAGTAGTTTGGAGATATTTTAAGATAAACACGGATGAACTCAGTAAGTACTCTGTATCAGTGAGTACACAAACTGAAGTACTCATACTTGTACTCGGTTTGATAAAAATTGGTATTGGGCCACACTAGTCATTAGGCAGTATGTGGTGTACACCCTGGTCAGGTCTACAGGAACACAGATGGACAAACCACTAACTACACTCACACTCATCATGTCGATGGCCAGTTTTGAGTCACCAATTAACTTAGTTCACTTAATGAACAGTGGAAAAAAAAATCAGAGTACCTGTTGAAACCCCACGGGAGAGCAGACAAATCACATGCAGTTAGTCAGGAGATGAACCTACGGCCTTGCTGTGAAGCAATGAAGCAAACCAACTGCTCCATTATGCAGCTCCAAGTTATTAATTTTATTTCTAAAAATCAAGGGTGTTTTGATGAATTATAAGTGAAGACTTCAGACAACACATTTTTGAATCATGCCATACTGCTTCCACTGTACTGACTGCCTCAACAAGAGACAAAAGGAAATTTTACCACACTGAATTAATAACTATATTTTAAATAATTGAATTAGTCACATTTCATTATGGAGATTTATGTAGGTCGGCCTTATCTTGTATTCATGCTTTTACAAAAATGTAAATGTTGCTATGGCAGGTAATTGTGTCTGTTATTGGTTATAAGTTCATTCTCTGTATCAGTACCTTGAGAAGGGAGAGAACAACCGATCACCAGTTTTTAGTGTATAATTGGGCTCATGTATGTGGAGGTCTGTGTTGTATTGGAAGCTGAAGTAGGGTGACCCCTTTTTCATAAATACTAACTTACCATGATGATGATTAGCCATTTAGTGGAAGTCGACTTTCGGCCACTTTATGGATCTGTCCTCTCCATGCGTTCCTGTCCTCTACGATTACTTTGAGTTCTGCGATCGTCTTGCTGGTGGCCGATGTGATTGTATCAAGCCAGCGTATTCTTGGCCGTCCTCTTCTTCTCGTCCCGCTCACTTTGCCCAGCATCATCGAAGTCTCCAGTGAATTTGCGCGCATAACGTGGCCGAAAAAGGACAGTTGCTGTTCGTCGATTTTGCCCTCAAGCGACATTTTCGGCTTGATACGGTCCAGGACCATCTTGTTTGTTGTCCGCGATGTTGCTATGACAACTTACCATAGCATTGCAATTTATTCCCCTGGTTAAGTTTTATAGATGAGTGAAGCTCTGACACAATGAGTTCAGAAGGTTCCTAAACTTATGACAGTCCCCAATTTACCCTAGAATGATAACTATGGTGTTCTTCTCTTGAAAAGATGCTGGTATCTAAAGCTGAATTGGACTTTCTAGGCAGACTGTATTCAGAGTAAACCTAATGTCTTCCTTTTTTTGTAAGGTTTTACTCAATGCCCATGTAAGTAGTAACAAAAAATAGCAACTCCAAACCCAGGATTAATTAATAGTGTTTATTTACAGAAGTGTAATCAACCGTAGGCTGTAGCTCAGCTGGAAGGGACTGGAACCCCGGAGAGCAAGGACAAGAGTTAATATGGAGGTTTAGATCATTGAGGGTGATTCAATTTATGGTTTGTCTCTTACTGGGGAAATCCAAGGTCATCAAAGTGTTGAAGGTCAAACTACATCCAGGAACAATGAAGTCCCAGAGAGGTTGCATACATCGATGTGCAAGTGGTGTAAGGTGAATGGCTGAAAGAATCGCTGAGGCTTTAAGAGGAAACCAGGGAAGTCCAAGGAACGAGAGGAACACAGGAGTCAATGCTGCAACATGTGAGAATAAAGCTGTAGTTTATACAAATCACAAAGAATGGTAAAGTGGTTAGGAACACAACAACTGGTATAGATAATGCACCTGCGTTGAAGTGAAGTCATCAACTGCCATTTATATTCCTACAGCTCATTAGGAGAATGGTCCACAGGTGTGTGCTTGTTGGCTCCATCTAGTGTCAAGGAGCTGCAGGAAAACAACTGGAACCCCCACTTTTTTTTTAATATATAACACACTGATGATTACCAGTGCTGAGATATACATTTAAGTCACAATAATTAGTAATGTTGATTTAGAGAACATGAGGGAGTTTCTTGCAACTCAACAACATAGTGACATTGTTGATACATTTTATTATTTATAATTTGTTTCTTAATCATTAGTGTGATGTTTTTCATTATTTAAATGTATGACTCTCTGTATGTCTTGATGTATCAAGTAAAATATATTTATTTTAGGGTAAAGTCATCTCTGCAACTAAATGACAAATATATTCTTAGTCAGGCCTTTTTCACACATTTGTGGTTAGAGACACAAGTGCATTTTCATCCTATTTGTTTTTCCCCTCATACTGACAAATGAACACAACAATAGTATGCTTGGGTAAAATAATTAGAAAACAACCGCACGTTTGTTCCTCAACAACAACAAAAAAGCTTAAAATCTTTGATATTTCCCATTATTCCTCTCATCAGGCTCTGCAGCGCCAGGAAGTAAAACAAAGAAAACCATTTTTTAGCATCTCACATGTTTAAAGTCTTGTGTTTCTGTCCTGGCAGTGTTTTTCTGTGGCACTGTATTTTAGGTGATTGTAAACACTGAGTTTGTTTTAAAGTGCAGCAGCAGTAGCATTCATGTATTTATAGACTTGATATGCATAGTACCTACTGTACTTGTTAACATATTCCTGCAACCACACAGATTCCTCATACCAAAGACATGTATCTTCTGTGAAGAAGAGAAACTTTCTTTTGACCGTTTCTCATTCCACTATCTGTTTTATTCTCATTAGTCCTCATAGAGGGCGCCACGGTGGATTAGTTGGTAGAGCTGCTGCCTCTCAGTGAGCAGGTCACCAAGGTTCAAGTCCCTGCCGGGGGCTTTTTTGAGGGCGGAGTTTGCATGTTCTCTCTGTGCTGCGTGGGTTTTCCTCGGGTACTCCGGTTTCCTCCCACAGACAAAAAACATGCATGTTAGACTGACTGGTAACTCTAAAGTGTCCCTAGGTGAGTGAGAGAGTGTGAATGTTTGTTTGTCTCACTTGTCTCTATGTGTCCCTGTGATGGACTGGAGACCTGTCCAGTGTGTCCCCCACCTCTCGCATTAGTGATAGTTGGACATGGGCACCAGTGACCCCCGTGACCCAAAAAGGAAGAAGGAGATATGGATGGATGGATGGATGGATGATGGATGGATGGATGGATGGATGAATGTTGTTCTTTCTGACCAACAGACCTCAGACTGTCAGGATCCACAACATCGTCTCCTCCTCCATCACCCTCAGCACTGGCTCACCCCAGGGCTGCGTGCTGAGCCCCCTCCTGTTCACTCTGCTGACATACAACTGCTCGGCTAGACACCCCAGCTGCCATACAGTGAAGTTTGCAGACAACACGGCAGTAGTGGGACGTATCACGAACAATGATGAGTCCAAATACAGAGAGGAGGTGGAACACCTGGTGCAGTGGTGCAGAGACAATAATCTCTGCATCAATGTGAAGAAGACCAAGGAGATGGTGGTGGATTTCAGAAGGGACAAGGATCCTCTTCATCCCCTACACATCAGAGGAGCAGCTGAGGAGGTGGTCTCCTGCTACAGGTACGTGGGGGTGCATTTATTCAGTGGCCTCACCTGGAGATCCAACACTTCCTGTCTGCTCAAGAAGGCCCAGCAGTGTATTTAGTTCCTCAGGAAGCTGCAGAGAGCTGGACTTGGGAGCTCTGTCCTGAGGAGTTTCTATCACTGTGTGGTGGAGAACGTTCTCTGAGGAGTTTCTATCTCTGTGTGGTGGAGAGCGTTCTCTGCAGCTGCATCACCGTGTGGTACGACAGCTGCTGCTGAGAGGACGGCTCTGCAGAGGTTAAGGTTGCACAGAAGACTGGGGCGAGCAGCCTTCCCACCACTTTGGACCTCTACACTTCACGATGCAGGGGGAAGGTGCTCCGCATCATGAAGGACTCCACTCATCCTGCACACAGTCTGTTCCAGTCCCTCCCCTCAAGCAGGCGACTGAGGAGCATTCAGATCAACCACCAGGCTCAGAAACAGTTTGTTCCCTGCAGCTGTCAGACTACTGAACTCGAGCTTCATCTTACTTTTTATAACTTTGTTTATTTTGTATATATTTGTACTCTTTGTATTTATTTATTTGTCAATTGTTAGGCTTCTTGATCTTGGACCTGAGTCAGAATTTTGTACCATAAACATGAAAATGTGAGCTGTTATGACAATAAAAAAAATAAATCCTTGAATCCTTGAATGTATGGGTAGTCCTCATAGAAAATGAAGTTACATTTTAGCTTTACTTAGTGTGATGTTTTTTTTTTTCTGCTTTATGTTATGTCATTATTTCTCATAGAGGTAGTTTGGAAAAAGGTAATATTTGTCATCGTCCATCACAAACACATCTTCGGTCTTTTAGACACCATTAAACAATACACATACCAGTAGTTTTTTCTTCTTCTAGGGAACAGTAATATGTCATTATACTTCATTCTATACTGAACTTTTTGTTCAAAATGAGTGTTTATCAAACTCAAAGCTGCTTGCAACTTGTTTGACTCTCTGCAGCAAACAGCAGAATAATTACAATTCTAATTGACAAAAGCTGTTTAAACCCTGAAAATGTGCTAAAGTTTTGACAAGAATGATAATATAATATTTTAAAGAGCCGTAAGCTCCTTGTGGAAAAGCTGCACTTTTCAATCTGGGTTGAAGGAGTCTCGCTCCGTATTTTGTATTCTCTTTTTATTTTTCACTTTGCTTTAATGTGTACACAGTAATTTATGTATTTCATGTTGTGTGCCAACAGGGCAACCACAGACTGGGAGTGAACACTGGTCTGGAGGGGGACTGGTGCAGCCTCATTCCAGTAGGTGGACCCTGCCAAACCGTGACCACGGGACTCAAGTGGAACTTAAGTGAGTCATTTTTTGTTCAAATTAACCTCCAGTGTTTTTTACTTTCACATCTTGTTGGCTCAATACACAATGAGTCTGAGATACAGACAGATCTATCAGGACAAAACAATACTTTGCTGAAGTTTTAAATTCACAATGCTTATGTCACCAAATACTAAGTACCATAATTTTCGGACTATAAGGTGCACTTAAAACCCTTTAATAAAAAAAAATTGACAGTGAGCATTAAAATCTGGTGCGCCTTATTTGGTTGTGCTTACTGACCTCGAACCGATTTTATGTGGTTATTGTGAACTAGTTGAATAAAGTTTGATTAATCTAACTGTTTTGTTTTGCTTAATGCGCCTTATAATCTGGTGCGCCTTATGTATGAAAACAGACCCGTTCATTGATATTGTGCCTTATAGTCGGAAAAATACGGTACTTAATTTTTCATTTACAATTTGACCATTTCAACTAGCAAATAAAAACAGTTATTTACAGTTGCTCAATCTGAATAACATGTATTTGTTGTGAAGATTTAAAAAAAGAACATGCTCCAAAGAGCCTCTCAGCGAGAAGGTAGATGGTTCAAATCCTGGTCCAGGGGGTCTTTCCGGGTCAAGTTAGCATGTTCTCTCTGTACATGCGTGGGTTTTCTACAGGTACTCCAGTTTCCTCCCACAGACCAAAAACATGCATGTTAGGCTGATTGGTAAATCTAAATTGTCCCTAGGTGAGAGAGAGAGAGTGAATGGTTGTCTCCATGTGTCCCTGTGATGGACTGGAGACCCGTCCAGGGTGTCCCCCGCCCCTCGCACTGTGATTGCTGGATATGGGCACCAGCGACCCCCATGACCCAAAATGGAAGAAGTGGGTAAAGATAATGGATGGATGGATGGACGGACATGCTCCAAAGAGCACCAAAGTTCATGCTCATTAAAGTTGCACTATGTAACTTTGTAGTGCAGTCTGTAACTTTTCTAACAATATATTTTTAACATATTTCTTCACTCTGTCACTATCTACTGACAGACTGGTGTTAGACAAAGTAATCTCTGAAAAAAAAACTATAGTCCCCTTGCTACGGTGGCCGAGGGGTGCAAACGCGCAGCAAAAACAGAACAGCACGCTGCAAAAAGAAAACAGCGTTCCAAAAGTTGAAACACACATCAAAATGAAAACAACAGCGTTCCAAAAGTTGAAACACGCATCAAAATGAAAACAGCAGCTTTCCAAAAGTTGAAACACGCATCAAAATGAAAACAGCGCTCCAACAGATGAGGCGCACTGCAAAAGATAAGTCGCGCTCCCAAAAGAGGACGACCTGCAAATACAGAACGAGCTGCAAATAGAAAAGCCACAACGGAAGTGCTCCAGACCACTAGGGGCAGTCGAACAAAGAACAAATCATAAGCATATTATAGTTTTCGGAATGGCAATAGTTATTTGTGTATTTTAACTCATTTATTACTGAAGAATGTTTTACACATCGAAACTATCCCATTGTATTTGTTTTAATAATGTGCGATAGAGGGGTGACATATTGATGCTTGGTTGGCTTAGTGGTTTTATTGTCTGTTTTATTGTCATTTAATTCTGTTGCTCCTTGTAGCACTTTGAGATTTTCATTAATGAAAAGTGCGTTATAAATTGAATTCATTATTATTATCATTATTATTATTATTAACACATTGCCTCGAATGTGGGAGATCTGGGTTCGATTCCTGGGCTCGGAAATTTTTGTGGTATTAATTTTTTTTTTTTAAGCCTTTTGTTTTGGATAAATCGGATGGAATAGATAAATACATCTACATGTTTATTATTTGTTGTTGCTTGGTTTATGTTGTTGGCAAGACTTTTAGCTTGTTTTAGGTTGTTGCTGGAGGAGGCGTGACAACCCCCAACCTCCTCCCCACGCCTGCTGCCTAAAACAAACTAAAACTCTAGCCACCAACATAAACCAAGCAACAACAAAGAATAAACATGTAGATGTATTTATCTATTCCACCCGATTTATCCAAAACAAAAGGCTTTAAAAAAAAAAAAGAAATTAATACCACAAAAATTTCCGAGACCGGGAATTGAACCCAGGTCTCCCACATTCGAGGCAATGTGTTAGACCACTAAGCCAACCGAAAATCAATACATTGCCTCTCTATCGCACAGTATTAAAAGAAATACAACGAGATAGTTTCGATGTGTAAAATATTCTTCAGTAATAAATAGGTTAAAATACACAAATAACTATTGCCATTCCGAAAACTATAATATGCTCATGATTTGTTCTTTGTTCGACTGCCCCTAGTGGTCTGGAGCACTTCCGTTGTGGCTTTTCTATTTGCAGCTCGTTCTGTATTTGCAGGTCGTC
>JBBPBX010000688.1:0-18149 GCA_038048925.1 Garcialebias charrua
ATCCACTCCACGTTCTTCACCTACATCTCTTTGTTTGTTAAGCTCGTCTGCAGTCACTCCACCTCATGTGTTGACCACATCAGCAAACAGTCAGCCGACCGCGGCCACCTCACCTTTACGTCGTTCCTCACCCTCTCGGGCCGTGTTCCCACACGGTTTGTGTGAAAGTGGGGACCTGAGCCTTCTCAACTATTGTCTGCACCACATCGTTGGTCGCAGGACCAGCTCTCCCACCCTCTCCGATAGAAGAGATGGTAATAAACCTGTGCACGGCCACAGGGAGACAGAACGTACCAGTGTCTCCATGAGCGAGCATACAGACACGAGTCGGAGCTTGGACGCTCCAGTGTGCCACACCCCTAATCTTGACAGGATCCTGCTGTCGTCACAACTTTACAACAAAGACAGAGCAGATCCACTGGTAGGTTAGAGACGGAGGCTCTACATTATTCCTGTACAACAGCAGTCTGTAGTAAATTTAGGCCTAACTCCTTGTAAAACCCAGTTTTTGCTCCTGCTTAGTTATTTCTTGTACGCATTTTAAACAGCATCTTACGGCGAACACAGTAGATGGGCAGCAGCTGACTGACGCTACAATTTTCCTTCCCCGTCTCAACAACACAAATCCCTAAAACGCCCCATTGTCGCAGCTTTTTGCTTCAAAACACTAAATCTTGAGTTTGATTTGTTTTAGCCAGTGCATTTAAAGAAAACGACTTCATTGGATGTGATTTATTCTCTGTGTTTTTGACAGACGGGTTCTGCTCCAGTAGCGTCGGCTCCTTCTGTGCAGCAGAGCAGACAGACAGCACAGAGCGTCCCGTCTGCAGCCGCACCTCTGCAGACTGCCCAGCCCAGCCAAGAGCAGGTACTGCATGCGTAAAACTGCGACTGACCACTGGTGACTTGTGTAAAGAGGGCAATGTCATACACACACATCTGTTATAATGTTATAACCAGCCAGCTACTTTTGTTAATAAACCCTCATGCTAGTGAAACAGTTCTGACGGACTTCAGTGAGGTGTCCTGGCAAAGTGTCTAATATAAAGACATGAGAAAGGCAGGATCTAAAATTATTTTCAGCTGAAAATTGTATCAGAACATATTTACGTGGTTCCTATTTCTTCCTATTTGTCTCCTCCCTGTAGTGTCATCTCCAACCAGCTGCTGTCACATTCCAGGTAGAGCAGCACAGTACAAACCACACACAATTAGTCTGCTTGTCTTGCAGCTCGCCTGAGTCGCAGTGAAGCATTTCAAAACAGAGGATAGGTTAATTTAAAAAAACTCATACTTTAGCAGACATTAATCTCCTAAAAAAGCATTTTAAAATATGTACATTTTAACATTTTTGGCACACAAACACACATGTTCTTGTTGCCTTAAAATGACTTGGGGTGGGAATTTTTTCCATTTTTCCTCCACAAATTCTAATAATAATAATAATGATAATAATAATAATAATAATATTTAAAAAGCGCCTTTCAGGACACCCAAGGACACTTTACAAAAGCAAACAACAAGCACAATGCAAAGATCAAATTCTGATAAACGGCAAACAAAACGGCCCTGCCTTATTTTAGCTATTCAGCCATCTTTTGTCTGTAACTGCTTATTCCTGTTTAGAGTTGTAGATGAGTGGTGCCTGTCTCCAGTGGTCACTGGGTAAAAAGCAGAATTCACCATGGACATGTTTCTAGTCCATCAGAGGGTCTCATGCACACTTTGTGACAATTTATTGTTGCCAATCACCCTAAAGTGCATGTTTTTGGTCTGTAGGAGGAAACTGTAAAATCCACCCATGTGTGGAGAGAAAATGTACAAAAAGTCCTACGTTAAGAGTCAAACTGTGCCACCCGCCATGCAGCCCTTCAGCTATGCCAAGGCCAATTCCAGTACAGGTAGTCCCCGACTTACGAGCGAGTTCCGTACCTACGGGCCGTTCGTAAGTCGAAAATTCGTAAGTAGGATCACCAAAAAAAACAAAAAACTTTTTGTTTTTAATAAATGAATACATGTACAGTACTGTACAGTCACCAAGCACTTAGCCTATCCTAACACAGTTTTTAAAGATGAAGGAGTGAGTTGAATTGTCTCCCTTTCACATAAAGGGAGCTAGCTCCCTTTATGGGAATGGAGCCTGCAGGGAGGAGGGAGACAATTCAACTCACTCCTTCATCTTTAAAAACTGTGTTAGGATAGGCTAAGTGCTTGGTGACTGTACAGTACTATCTATTTATTAAAAATATATATACGTATATATATTTTATTTTTATTTATTTATAAATAGATAAATGTACAGTACTGTACAGTCACCAAGCACTTAGCCTATCCTAACACAGTTAAGGAGTGAGTTGAATTGTCTCCCTCCTCCCCAGCAGGCTCCATTCACATAAAAGGAGCTACTTTCACTTTATGTGAAAGGGAGACAATTCAACTCACTTCTTCATCTTTAAAAACTGTGTTAGGATAGGCTAAGTGCTTGGTATAGTACTGTACATGTATTCATTTATTTAATACATTTAAAGAAAGAGAGATGAGATGCATATTCGTAAGTCCGGAACCTCGTATGTCAATGTGCTCGTAAGTCGGGGACTACCTGTACTGGGATTATTCAGCAATATTTGTTTGATCCAGAAAATGGTGTGGAAAATATTATTGTTACCAAACTTCTCAAATGAGAAAAGCACCAGTTGTCACAAAGACAATCTTGTTGGAAAGCTTCTGCTTTTCTGAGGCTTTAGTTTGTACTCTGAGGGTTCACGTCAGAAATCCATGCCATGTAGTTGATGACCGGTTGTGCATATAGCAATGCACACAAAAAGAAAAAAAGAACGGACAAATTAAAAAGGCCAAATCTGAATATTTTGTGAACTTCAGAAAGTAATCTGCATCTTCAGTTCAAAAGGTTTGATTTGATCTTTCATAGCTCTTATCTGCTGACCAGCCTGCGTCACACCTGAGTCCTTCTGGTGCCGCCAACGGTTTCCCGTTCTGCAGGGCTCCTCCTCCCCTTCTGCCTCTGCAGATCAGCACACAGGTGTGTTGTGGTAATTTTAGAAACACAAGAACAAACTAAACATTCTGTTTGGATAGAACGTCCTAAAAAATGTGCAGGGTTGCAGTAATATACAAAGGACCCGTGTTACTGTTGTATGTATCGAGTCGCTGTCTTTGTTCATTTTTATTTCATTTCCCCTTTTCTTTCCCAGTTTTACTCATCATACCCCATTGTTCACATGCCCCCTCCCTTCTCCTCAGCTTCTCTGCCCAGCAGTGAGACTCCAATATCTAGTCCCTACTACTCACGTTCACCTCACCTGCCATCCCTTCCTCTCATTCCTCATGCAGCCCCTCCATCAGTACCTAGTCTTGGCACCCCTCAGACGCCACTATCCACACCTCAACACATGCCCAGTTTGGCGCTCCCTGTTCCACTTCTCGGACTGGCCATGTCCCCCGTGGTGCCACAGCAACAGGGTGGCCTCCCCACAGCTCAGACACACTTTGGTAGCTTCCATTCCACCCATCCTTTATTCTCTCAGGTACAACCCACCCCATTCTTTGCCCCCCATCCTGAGCAGGAACTGACTGAACAGCCTGTCCAGGTGAATATTTGACTCCGTTCTCACTGAAATGGTTCGATCTTGAGAAATCTCTCGTGCTAAGGTGGCAATGTGTCTGTACTGATGGTGTAATGCATGCACAGCATGCCTATGGAGATTCAGAGCTGGACTAATATGGACAAGTTATTTAATACTTGCGTTATTTATTAATTTCTTTATTGTTTCTGTTGTTTCTGTTGTAGGTAATTGCTCCCCATGGGGCTCTGGGAGATGCTCAGCTTTTGGAAACAGTCCCTCCTGTATTACCTGCTGGCCAGCTTCCACTCTGGGGAGAAACTACGGCTGCTGGCCACGACTTATCTGGATCCTCAGCCCCAACTTTAATCTCCGTCCCAGCTACAGTCCAGTTTGAAACTCAAGTCCCAGCTCAAACTCCACCTCCAGTCCCAGTGTCAGCTCAAGCTGCAGCAGTGCCTCCAACTTCGGCCTCAACACTTGTCAAAGCCCAAACTTCAGTGCCAACACATGTGTCACAAACACTGGAAACTATGGCCTCTGCCCAAGTTCAAGCACCATTAACAACAACGATCTCCACAATGAGCTCAGGCGCAGCCTCTGCCATGAGTACATTTCACATCTCCACCCCTGGTTTAGTTTCTGACCCAGTTTCTGTCACTCCGCCAGCACCAATTCAGCCTGCAGCTCCTGTTGCAGCTTCAGTTCTGCAGCCTGCTGGCATCCAGACAACAGACTCAGTGCTCGAGTATGCCAGCCTGACTACAACTCAGCAAAATATGGAATCATCTATCTCTGGAAGCCTTCAACAAGAGCCCTGTGTCGAGGTACAGATAATACTTGTACAGTTTTGAGACTAATACTGATTTAGATGCATAAGATGTTACGAATAAAAGTAATCTTTGCTTCAGTTCAATTCAGTTTATTTATATAGTGTCAGGTCACAACAGAAGTCATCTCAGGGCACCAAGATAAATAAGTTAACATTATTTGTCTGAGGAGCAGACAGCTTTGAATTTAACTCGATCGCAGAACGCTCATCTTGAGCAAGCATGAAGGTGACAGTGGAAAGGAAAAACTCCCTCATGAGGAAGAAACCTTTAGCAGAACCAGGTTCAGGACAAGCGGTCATCTGTTTCGACCGGCTGGGTTTGAGAAGAACAGATACACAATGACAGGTTGAGAATCACAAGCTAAGATAGAAATAGTATCAAATAAACTATTCAATTTTAACAATTCAGTTTAAGGACATGAGGTCAATTTGTCCTCTAGTAGTCTAAGCCTATATCAGCATAATAAGCCAACCCTAACTATAGGATTTATCAAAAAGGAAAGTCTTAATACTGGACAATTATGGACAGAAACTGGAAATTGGTTCCACAAGAGAGCGAGGAGCCTGATAACTGAAAGATCTTCCTCCCATTGTGCTTTTGGAAACTCTAGGAATCACAAGTAAGCCTGCAGTTTGAGAGCAAAGTTCTCTGTTAGGAAAATATGGAACAATAAGATTTTGAATACACGATGGAGCTAGGTTGTTAAGGGCTTTGTAGGTTTGAAGCAAGATTTTGAATTCAATTCTGGATTTGACAGGGAGCCAAAGGAGAGAAACTAAAACTGGAGATATATGATCTCTCCTACTAACTCCAGTTAAGACTCTGGCAGCAGCATTTTGGATTAAATGAAGACGTTTTAAAGATTTGGACACCCAGAGAAACCATTGCAATAGTCCAGTCTAGATGTGACAAATGCTGCAGCATGAACCAGTTTTTCTGCATCATTTTTAGATAAGATGTTTCTAATTGTAGCAACATTACGCATGTGACTTCTATTTTGTATTCATATAAATTTTTTAAACTATCTGCACACCTAACTTGGTTAAAAGACAGTCTTACCGTGATTCTTTCACTGATTCACCAATCACAAATCACATACTGGTAAATCCACGAAGCAGGTCTTTTAAATTTAATCTAATAATTATTACGTTTTTAACAGCATTATAGAAGTTTTACAGTGTTTTGAAAGGTAATGAGAAATTAGCAGCAAAGCAAACACAGAAATTACATTTGAATATAGTAAAAGCATTTTACAAAGGGTCCTGTTTTTCACTAAATATTTTTATTTTTGTCAGGATTTTCTTCGTGATAAAGCTTCATCACTCTCTAGTTATGCCTATGACAGGTATGTTTTAGTTTTATACTAATTTTGAGCTCTATATGTTTTAATTTTCTCATTCAATTTATGTTCTTAAACTTTTTTTTGCAAGGGAAATTACCTTAAAAGTGACCTTTTTTCCTCATTTAGTCTCAACTCTGATGTAGCATCAGGCAGAGAAACAAGTGACTTTGAAAGCTTGGCTAGTGGGAGCAAGGGGGATGTAAAACCCAGAAAGCATCACCGTAAGTCTTCCCGCACACGTTCCAGGCAAGAAAAGACCAGCAAGCCCAAACTGAGCATGCTCAATGTGAGTCATGGTGTAAACTACAACAAAACAAAATCACAGACCCGTCAAACACCTAAATATCAGTTAATGGTAACCCCTCTTCACACAGGTGTGTAACACTGGTGATAAAATGGTCGAATGCCAGCTGGAGACTCACAACCACAAAATGGTGACATTTAAGTTTGATCTGGACGGAGATGCTCCTGAGGAAATTGCCACTTACATGGTTTGTTCAGCTTCTTTACGTTGACAGCTTTTATCCGTGTTTGTGTCATTGTTTCAGAGCTTTATAACCGAATGTTTACAGGCAGAGAATGGTTTTATCTTACCCATGGAAAAGGAGATCTTCATTGATCAACTGAAGGATATTGTGGACAAGGCTGAGGACATGCTGAATGAAGACATGGATGATGAAAAAAGTACAGCTTTGAGCTGTAGTCCACTACAAGGCCAGATGTCAGAGGTAGGAGAGGTAAGTTTTAAACATCTGGACTAAAATACTGTGTATGCTATTAAATACAAAGGACAATGTCACACGTGTACATCTCCTGCAGAGTCTGCAGCCAGGAGCACCTCAGCCTGTATATCAGCAAAATGGTAACAACTTTTTTTTAAAACTGTAACTACATTTTTGTTTGATATTTCACATATTTGAACTGATTATTATTACTTTTGCAGTTCTTCACACAGGAAAGAGATGGTTCATAATATGCCCAGTGGAGGAGAGACCCACATCCAGTCAGGACACCCCGTCTGATGGGACAGCCACGCAGTCACCTGGGAGCTCAGCCACTACTCGGCTTGCTGACAGCATCACTGCAAAGCCCTCCACCTGCAGAGGTCACTGTGTTCCAACACACCATCAGTAAAATATCTACCAGAAATATGGAGCAGTAGCACTAGTTTATGGCAGCTGAATGACTTTCTTGAACACTTACTGGTTGGTTATATCAATAAGTGTTATTGAGGTGGCTGTGGCTGAGTGGTTAGAGCAGTCATCCTCCAATGCAAGAGTTGGGAGTTCGATTTCACCAGTAGTCCCATGGTGAAGTGTCCCTGGGCAAGACACTGAACCCCTCATTGCCTCAGATGTGTGTCCCATCTGTGTATGGATGTGATAAAGCGTGTGTTTGTGTAGCGATCTAGTAGAGTGCTGTATGAATGGGTAAATAAGGGCACAGATTGTAGTGTAAAGCGCTTTGAATATCTCAATAAGATAGAAAGGTGCTATGTAAGTGTGGTCCATTTACCATTACCATTAAATGATGATCTTATCATAGACATTTAGTTTTAGAAATGAATAACATGTCATGTTTGAGCTCATTTTGTTCTTTATTCTTTCTGTAGAAGAGGGCTCCTCTTCCACAATGTCCGGTGAGAGTGGAGGATTTCACTTTGATGTTTATGGATTCTCTAGTCCCCCAGTGGCATCGAACACAGACCCATTCCTCTTGGCCGCTCTGTCACCTCCTGCCTCTGCACCCCCGGCTCTCCAGTCAACATCTTCACTGGAACTTGCAGTCAGCTCTGTCCAATCTGCTGTTCCTCAAGTCAAACCAGTCAGAGCTCATACGTTGCCACCATCATTACCTCATACATATTTCCCAGTGGAAGAGTCTCATGGAGCTCCTCTGGGCTCCGTCTCTCCTCCTCGGGCAACTCATCAGAAGCTCGATTTGACACGTCCAGTTTCTATTGTAGATGAGGTGCCTTGCTGTCCTCTTGTTATGCCTCTATCACTGGATGTGAGCGCTTCACAAGTTGGTTCTCCCCTCACCCCTCTCCCCCTCAAGGAGTTAGGTTCAACCAAAGAGCCATCATCTGTGTCCTACGCCCCGGCAGCCCGCCCCGAACTGATACATCAGCCTGTGGTTCTCCATCAGCCTTTTGCAACTGTGGGAGGGACCAAAGGGTCTTCTCTACCTCAGAGTCCAGCGCCATCCCAACACGGTACAGGGCCCAGTGAGTCTGACGGTGAAGGACGACTGGGCCGCGGGGGTTTTGTCGACAGCACCATTAAAACGTTGGACGAAAAACTAAGGAATTTACTTTATCAGGAGTACGCTCCCATGTATCCATCAGGCAATGCCGCAGAGACACCAGGATCCGGCACAGAGTACATTCAGTTTCCTCCTGGTCCTGACAGTGTCACAGGAGGGTCAGGGAACAGCACCCCAGGGCCTATCGGAGAGGGACGCTACAGGGCAGGAGAACAACTGGTAAACACAAAAATACAGCCTGGAAATGTTTAGTTTAGTACAGTATACTGTACACATGCAGTTAAAGTACTTATTATACATTGACTACATAGAAAAACAGTTTAGTCGCTCAGTGATATTTAAAACGAGTGCTAAGCTGCAATAAGATTTCATCTCAAACATTTGTCATATAATGCTACAGTGATTAATGGCTTTTGTTTTACTTCTTTCTTCTTATCTTTGTTTCTCTCTGCACCTGCCAACTCTATAAGCCTCAAATTCCTGAGAGAATGGACAGTCTGAGCACACTCAGTGACTCAGCTGTGTGTGGTACGTGAACTATTCCATCTAATGGATAGTTGGCAGTGAAAAATCATTATCTTTTCAACTGAAATAGACATTTTATTTTATTAATAATATGCGTTTTGGAAATTATCCCGCAGCTTCTTTCTCAAGAAGACAGGTCCCTCACTCCGTGTCTTGCACTGGAACTAGAGGTCGATTTAAGGTAACAACCCATTCAACCATCCATTATTTTACCAGTTTCTTCCTTTTTTGGTTCACGGGTGTCACTGGTGTCCAGCTATCATTGTGCGAGAGGCAGGGTACACCCTGCACAGGTCTCCAGTCCATCACAGGACCACAGAGAGACAAACGAGACAAACAACCATTCACTCTCTCACTCACACCCAGAGACAGTTTAGAGTTACCAATCAGCCTAACATGCATGTTTTTGGTCTGTGGGAGGAAACCAACGCACGGCGAGAACATGCAAACTGCACCCAGAAAGGTCCTGGGCCGGGATTTGAACCAGCAACCTTCTTGCTGAAAGGCAACAGCTCTACCTACTGTGCCACTCTAGAAAACATTTTTAAATGTGTTGTTTATTTATTATATTGACAAAAGAGCACATCACACGTATAATACAATAATTATACATAAATATACATTATACACATAATTAATTACATTTGCACATTAACAATAAAAGCATAGATTGATTTGTGTTATTAAAGTTGAGCTTATTCCATTAGAGTAACCCTTCTTAATAGAATATATTGACATAGTTTTTAACATGCCTGCCAGGTTTAATGTGAAAATTGTAAACAATTTATTTGAACTGATTAAGACAATATGCATGCATCCTAAATTTGAATATTTTTTAAGCATTGTTTTATTGATTAAAGCTGGGGTATGTAAGATTGTAATGTAGTCTGTAACTTTTCAAACAATATATATTTTAACATATTTCTTCACTCTGTCACTAGATTGATGTTAGAGAGGTAATCTCTGAAAAAACTAAAAAAAAATATTGTCCCCTTGCTTCTCCAGGTGGTAAATAAGCATTTCTAAAAAGAAAAAGTGACCCGCCATTTTCCAGCCAATAAAAACAAAGTTTGTAACCAGCCAATAAAAACCGAGCTTGAATTTGAATCAGCCAATAAAAACAGAGCTTGAATTCAAATTTCAACAGACCACAAGGGGGCAGAGCCATATATGGCTCTGAGGGGGAGGGATCAGAATGCTTTGCCTGTTGAAATTTTTTCTAAGTGCTGCTGTTCTACAGAAACTGCAGACTGAACCTTTAATTGATACTTAATAAATTTGTGATGTTTTTTATTTTCAGATAATATTTCAAACTGGAACAATGTGGAATGAAATGAATCCTTGCTTTGGAGTAGCGTTTGCTGTAATAGAGACATCATGGCGTTTTATGAACCTCAGCATCTTCTTCGTTTTTGTCAGATCATCTCCGTTCCTCCTGAAGTGGCCAACAGACGGGATGTGAAGCAGAGGAGTTGGAGCAGCGCGGCCTCACCTGCACACCCCGTCGGTTACATCAGGGACCATGTTCAGGCTGAGGCCTTGGCTACCTCCACCACAATTGGTCGTTTCTCAGTGGTGAGCACAGAGGATGAAATCACACAGATGACACGCTGCAGCCGCTACTCTGCCCCACCGGACTTCTACCTGGACACGCCTCCTCCCATGGGTAAGAGGGGATCGCTGCCTCGCGCTCACACCTCGGACTCTGTCCCTGCGGATGTGACGGCCCGTGCCCGCTTCCTGTCCTCAGACTCCGGGGCGGAGAGCAGCCCTGTGAAGCCAACTCCCGCCACGCCGTCTCATCACCCTCGCTCCGAACGCAGAGGAAGTGACCTCATGAAGCGGGCGGTGGCCTTTCTCCGCCGCACCGGTCGCAGCAGCAGTGTGCAGAGCTCTGACTCACCAGGTAGGCATGGAGGCGTGCACGGCTCTGCCTACGCCAGCAGTGATAATGACTCGGAGATGGAGGACTCTGACGTTAAAAAGGAACTTCAGAGACTAAGAGAGAAGTAAGGTCTTTATTGATATGCAGTATGAACGGTTTGCCATTCATCTTGTTAGTAGTCTTTATATTCCTGCCTTCAACCCGTCAGACATCTGAGGGAGATCTCGGAGCTACAAGCACATCAGTGGGGAGAGGTGGAGCTGCTCTATCGAAGGCTTGGTAAAGCACCTCCTCCTGGTCTCGGTCTTTTACATGTTGCACCACGTGGAAGTCGCAGGAAGAGGTCCAGCAGGCACAGGCTAAAACCAGGAAAACTTCTCAGCCCTCTGGTTCAGCAGTTTAGACATGTTAAAAGCAAAACTGGTGACTCCAGCAAGTCCAGTGAGTTCAAACGTCTAGCGGTTCAACATTTCAAGCAAGATTTAAGAAAGACTAGTTTCAGTCTCATTATGGTGTGTGTGTTTCCAGGCTCTGCAGATGCTTCTGTTGCTACAGCTGAGCCTCCAGTGAGTTTAAATGGCTCTCCGGCCAAAACGTATTTCCCCACCCACAGCAGGCCACAGTCGGGCACCAGCCACCTCCCCACATCAACCTCAGAACCTGTGCAGACCCAGCAGCCCTGTTCCCTCAAAGGTTCCCTGTCTTCTGACAATATTTACGCTGGACTACATGGAGACGGCGTAAGCACACAGGCTTCACCTGGCCAAGGTAAGGATAACAGCTCGGAGACAGTTTCCAACAGACAAGAAAACAAAAACAGAAAAACATATACATGATGAACAAAATAATTTGTGGTACTTTGTACTTTGTTTTTTCTAAAAAAAGCTAAGTCTGCTCCTCTGGACATTCAAAAAACAAAACAAAACAAAGCAAAAAAAACCTGTAGAAACGTTTCGTCTTTCGTCCGAAAGACTTCCTCAGTCTGAGAAGCTGTGTTCAGCTCAGTCTTATAAATAGCACTCTCCCACAGTGGATCAACCCGTTGGCTGATTAAAGCTGAAACCAGCCGAAACTTGCTGGTTGATCCACTGTGGGAGGGTGCTATTTATAAGACTGAGCTGAATACAGCTTCTCAAACTGAGAAAGTCTTTCGGACGAAAGACGAAACGTTTCTACAGTTTTTTTGCTTTGTTTTGTTTTGTTTTTTGAATGTCCAGAGGAGCAGACTTAGCTTTTTTAGAGTTTTCTACCTGGATTATTGAGCATGCATCAGGGTACTTTGTTTATTGATGTTGGGTATTCTGGTTCCCGCAAATTTGACCATTTCATCTTTTTCATACTCCTCTACAGGCTGGTCTAATTACCCTCAACCATCTGAAAGAGGGACCAATAAATCCAGTAGCAAACCACGAGCTAGATTTCTCAGCGGGCCTGTCTCTTTGTCTATCTGTTTGTATCTCTTCTCTTCCTGCTTAGCTTCACTTTTTAGTTATCTTTATTCTTCATTTCACAAATTTTACACATTATTTATAAGCTGATTTCTTTTTTGCAGCTATTACTTTTTTGTGTATTTCACAGACACTTGTTGCTTATTCAAACCCCTCAGATAGAAACGTTTTGACTGATAAGATATTATAATTTTCCATTTTAGGATTACCTCAAAAACATTTGAGGGTTATCGTCACTTGCTATAACACCCTCATTGCAGTTTTAGATGGTTGAGGTTTGGATAATCAAGGTTCAGTTTAATAATATGATTTTTTAGCATTTTAGATTGCTTTTTAAGTACTTTTGTGTATTTTTCATTTTGTAACATAATTTTGTGACTTTTCTGTTATTTTCCATTCTGCAGTGTTTCATGCACCTTGTAATACTTTAAAATAGGCTGGTGCATGACGAAACTTTTGCAGTCTATAACAAATTTTGTTTGTGTCTATTTGCTCAGTTGTTTGCTATCTTTGTTTTCGAATTCTTATGAAATGCACGATAATATGGCTCTCACTTGCATGATACTTTTAAGGTCTCCATTGTCATGTTTAGGAGGTCTCATAAGTTCTTTTTTTTTTTTAAATAATTTCGTTCTTGGCTTAAGTTTGTTTCTTTGTTTTGTGGCAGTATTTAGCAGCTGTACTTTGCACAGTATTCACGCTTTAAGTCTACTGTGTGTTAATGAAACTGAAATTTGTATTTATTATTTATTTTATCTTGTAGGGTCCACACTGAAAAGACTGTGTCTTGGTAAAGAGAGAGGCAGCAGTATGTATAACTATGTATCACATCAAATTTATTTGTCCAACATCAAACCCAAGTATTTGTTAACCACTTTACCATTATAATTAATGTGTGTGCATTTTTTAGGATTTGGAGCTTCAGCGTCTGGTGCGTTCAATCAATCACAGCAAACGCCTGGTGTTGTTACACCTCCTCCTCCTCCTCCTCAGCCTGTTATTGGCCTGGCCCAAGCACAGACTAATAACAGCAATAACAAAAGAGGTGCATCCGTGAATGCCATAGAGAACAACATACCTGAAGACTTGCAGGGACTGATGGATGATTGGGCTCAGGAGGTTCTTATCGTCACCCAACGGCCACGCACCACTTCTCTGAATATCCTTGGACAGCAGCAGTGGGATCAAGCTAGACCTCAAACACATGAACAGCCTGCTAATGCTTCAGAAGTGAGTTTCACATTATGTCCATAAAAAAAATCTACAGATGCAACAGATTGTAAAGTTTGTATTAACTTTAATAACAGTACAAAAAGAGCATATCTGAAGTTCACTTGAGGATTTTTGGTACCATATTAGTGAAATAGGGGAGTCATGGTTAAGAGGTTAGAAGGCAAGCCTGTCATCGGGAGGTCACAGATTGAAATACCAGGATCTTTACAACAAAACTTGGAGTAGCGCAGTGAATGGTGGTCGTGTCTAGAAGGGCATGTGTTGTAAAACCATTAACCCAACTGGATGCAACCAAATGGAGGGTTAGATTCCATCCATCCATCCATCCATCATCTTCTACTTGTTCTGAAGTTGGGTTGTGGGGCAGAGCTTGAGCAGGGAGCCCCAGACATCTCTTTCCACAAATACCTCTTCCAGCCCTTTTGGGAGGATTCCAAGGTGTTCCCAGGCCAACTGAGAGCCTAATGCCGGGTACCCACCGAACGCGTTTTGGACGGCGGAAGTGGCCGGTTTACATTGAAAGTCTATGTGGAGACGCGTCGAGGCGCGTCGAATCGTGAAGCGGCGCGTTTTGTGCGTTTCAAGCGGCGCGGCAGCGCGCAGCAGTTCTTTTCCGCGCACGCGACGCGTCCGAAGCAGCCTACGCGTCGAGCAGCCAAAGTTCAAATATTTGAACTTTCGACGCTCGCCGCGTCGCAGCAACCAATCGGGAGAGCTCTGCTATGTGATGACGCAACGACGACGGGACTTTTTTTGGACTTTTTAAACTTACCCCAACGAGCCTCCATGAAGAAACCAGCCTCCGGTAAGAAACTTGGCATTTTTACAGTTGCCGCTGTCCGCTCGAGCGTACGATCACCCCAAACATAAAAAAACGTTTTAATCTCAACAAAGACTTTCGGAGCTGCAGTTCGGCTCGTAGAAAACCCACTCAAGTAGTAACGAGGCTCACGTACAGCTGATTTCGTCTGCCCGGTGTACAAGAAACAACCGGAAAAGGAGCCAGACGCTCCTCCCACTGCGCGTCATTAGATGCGTCTTCAGTGTGAACAGATTCTGGTGACAAGCGGCCAAAAGGGTGCGGCAAGAGCGTTTTGACGCGCTTGGTGGGTACCCGGCAATAGTCTCTCCAGCATGTCCTGGGTCTTCCCTGGGGTCTCAGTCAGACATGCCAGAAGCACCTCCCTAGGGAGGCGCCTAGGGAGTATCCTTATCTGATGCTCGAACCACCTCAACTGGCTCCTCTCGATGTGGAGCAGCATTTCTACTCTGATTCTCCCCTTGATAACACATTTCAACCGCCTGTATCCACAATCTCGTCCTTCTGCTATCATAAGCCATGTTCCCTGCTAGTTCCAGGATCTCAGTGGTCAGGCACTCGACAACAGCTGGCAGATAGATGGGAATGCATTCACAGCTCCTCCTTTTCAACTCATTTGAAATTTGGGACTGTAGTTGAGATATTAAATGATCTTTAATCAGCTGTTATGTTTAATCAGCTGAGATGTTAATCAGCAGCTCCTAGTTGTAGAAAACCACCTTGTTGCCATGGTTACGCATCATAACAAATGTCCAAAAGTAAAAAGTTTCAGTAAAAATCGTTCCAGCTGCGCAACATCAAATACCATAGAAAACAATAATCGGAAAAAAGCAATTTACATTCAGAAAAAGAGGAATCAAAGTTTCCCAAAGTTTCTGTTACTTTCAAGTAACAGAGCTACTCCAACATGCAACCACACCAAATGGTGTAATTCCAGACCTTTTACAGTTATGTTCATGACTGTATGTGTATTAACTGTGTATTAACACGTTCAGTCAAGTGTCAATTTCATCATCACTTGTTGAGATCAACAGCACTTCACCTACACTGAACACAATGTTCGTAAAGCTCTGCTTTACTAATAATGTGCCACCTGATAATTGGCCAGAATCTTCTTGGAGCCGATTGAGCGTTCCTATCCAAGGCCTCACTGAACTCCTCCCCCATCCCGGATTTTGCCTCAGCTACAGTCTAGGCTGTGGCCCACCTGGCCCTCCGGTACTCATCAGTCGCCTCTGGAGTCCTACCCGCCTACAAGGCCTGATAGTACTCCTTTTTCTGCTTGACAGCCTCCCTAACTCAGAGTGTCCATTACCAAGTTCGAGGATGGCCACCGCAAGAAGCACATTTAATCTTGTGGCCGCAACTCAAAGCATCCACTTCAGTGGATTGAGGCACGGAACATGGTCCATTTTGACTCAATGTCCCCCATCTCAGCTGGGATTTATTTACAGTTCTCCCAGAGGTGTGATGTCACCCCCTCCATGTCACACTTTTATTACCCACACAAACATTGAAGTCCCCCAGTAGAATAAAGGAGTCCCCAGCTGGCACACCTTCCAGCATTCCCAGTAAGGACTCCAAGAAGGTTGGATACTCTGAACTGTCATTTGGCACATAGGCACAAAAACTGTCAGAGGCCATCCCCAAACCCGAAGGTACAGGGATGCTACACTTTCATCTACCTTGGAAAACTCCAACATGCAGGCACTAGGTTAAGGGCCTAAGAGTAGACCCACACCAGCTCGGCCCCTCACCATCAGCAACTCCAGTGTGGAATAAAGCACAGCCCTTCTCAAGGGGATTCCTTCCGGAGCCCATGCTGCTCATTGAGGTGAGTCCAAATATATCTAGCCAGTACCTCTCAACCTCACATACACACATACAAGCTCAGGCTCCTTCCTTGCCAAAGTGGTTGCATTCCATGTCCCAAGAGCCAGCTTTGGTAAGCCAGGGTCAGAGCGCTAAGGCCCTCGCCTTCGACCACTGCCCATGGAATCATGCACCCTACTCATATGGCCCCTCTGGCAGGTGGTGGGCCTACAGAAAGACAAACCCACGTTACTCATTTGGGCTGAGCCCTATTAGGGCCCCATGGGTGGTAACCCCATCACCAGGTACTTACTAATGAGTCCCTCCTCCAGGCCCGATTCCAGGGTGGGGCCCCAGTAACCCAAGTCAGGGCAAGTGACATTTGAGTTCCTCGTTTTTCATTGTCCATACAAGTGTTTTGAATCACGTTATGTTTGGTCTGTCACCTAGGACCAATCTAACTTGGGAAATGTTACCAGGGACAATTACATTTGCCCCTCTCCTAGGATCATTCAGCTGTACAAATTCCTCCACCATGATAAGGTCACGATTCAAGGAGGAGATTCGGTCTTGTATTAGCACAAATGAAAAAAGTGCACATTTGAAAGTGTAATTAACAACGAACAAATCATACAAGTTTCCCAATCTGCATTCTAACATACATTGTATTTTTAATGGAAAGCTTTCTTATTTCATCAAATCATTCTTAAAGCATTTTTTTGCATTAATTACAACAACATGACTGTTTAACTGGGTGGCAGCCAGTCCAGACCTGCCATGTGTTAAAATAACAAAAAACAACAACAACAACAAAAAAAAGAAGCAATATCTGTAAAAAAAACAAAAATACACACACAAAAAAAAAAAAACACAGCAAGAACAACAACCCTCTGTTTAGGCAATCTAGATTGCAGAAATGCTACATTTTATTTTAAGGCAACTAAAGAAAATTATGTCACAGATTGACTTGAATTGGGTTTTAGGATTCATACACAACGCCGGACAACAAGAATTGCTAAAAAGTTTATTGAAATGCAGCTGCTGGTGGAGGTCAGAATCCAGTGGTGGTGCTAGTTAATGGACTGAATATTTCTGTGAATGGGAAAATGAACAGCAAGACAGTCACTAACCTTCTCAAACAGGAGAGGTGGGGGCCACCTGACGGAGTTGGGCAAGATTACGTCACCGTCACTAAATGAAGCACAGCTGCAGGGCAGAGCTGAGGAGAGCGCGGTCAAGGGGGTAATCCAAGAACAAGGTCTAGGTGTAAAGGTGGGGGTCATGCACAGAGGATCAGAGACCCAGGTTCAAATCCATATGATAATCCACAAGTCTTAGCCATTGAGCCAAAAGAAGTAGTCAGTACCGAGGTCAGAAAGGTAAAACAAGAGCTGACAGGGAGCAGGCAGATCGGGATTTCCAAGAGACATGCATGAGGTCAAGATGTGAAGATCAGACAAGGCTGTGACAAGAACGCTGGACATCTACTGCCGTGAGGGGTTTGATAATCTGGCAGATTGGAGTGGTGAAAGGAGTCCTTACATATGGATCAGAACAGGTGCAGTGAATCGAGGCTGATGAGATGAAAGTGCAGAGTGGGTGTGGCAGAGTGACAGAGCAGCAGATCATAACATGAGGCAGAAACACGACACTGATAAATACACAAGTTTATTAACTTAGATGACAATCTCACAAAGTGTCTTTATAAGATGAAATGATACAGCACAGCAGTAAATACAGGTTCTTGTTTATTTTTTGAATTGAATGCTTCTTGCATCAAATATGCTTTTCAAGCCAATTACATTTCCTATATTTAACCGTTTCCATGTTGGTTTTTGTATTATCTTTGATTTAATATGATGTCATGCTCAAATATTTTTTAAATGTTTGTTCTATGTTCAAACTAAACTTAACGTCTTATTTTTTCAAGCAAAATTAGATCAATTTAACAATACCACTTTGAGCTTTGAGTGTATGACATTATGTAACTCTTTCAGGCTTCTTCATGGACAACCCAAGGCCCAGTAGCCAGTACCTTACCTCTGTTGTGGCCTGATAGCCCTGGGCCAACAGTGATGACCAGTTCCTCCCGAGGACCCCATCCCACCTACCAGCTACACTCTTCTGCTTCGTTCAGATCCTTGCCGTCTCCTATGTCTTTTAACCAGTGGCCTGGGTTTTTCTTCCCTGTTCCTTCAGGAGTCTTTGCTTTACCTTCTATGCCCTCCACCCAGTCCAGTCCCATTTCTGTGCCGTCGCATCAGCTGACTGATCCCAAGGCAAAGACTCTGTAATCTGGGTAGCAACGGGTCTTCCAACTTTGTAACCAAATAATTATATTAAAGTAGCATTTGTTAATATTATGTGCATAGAGTATATATATATATATACATACATATATATAT
>JBBPBX010000688.1:18253-35863 GCA_038048925.1 Garcialebias charrua
ACCAGCATATGTATGACCATTGTACATACCATCTTCATTCTTGAGTTTTGTGGTTTTAGCTCCATTTGAGTTCACATATCCATTTCCACATTGTAGTAATCTTTGAATGCAGGCTGATGAAAGGAGGGTTATTACTTATAATTAGCCTAATCAGCACTAAAAGTATATTTTTTGTCATTGTTTATGTACATTACTAATCCCTGAATGTACATAATGTACAATTCATTCATTTTGTATTCATAAAAATAGTTAATGATTTTGTTGTTCATCTCACATGCTATATTTATATAAGCTGCTATGTATATATATATTAATTCTTGTTAGTCTGTACATAGCTTCTTGTGTTTGTACAGTCACCACTTGATAATTTATAGGTTAGTATGCCTCTACAGGTCTGAATGCAACATATTAAGCAACCATCATGCCGTCACTGTGAAAACTTGACCTCCTGGTCACTATGACGTGTTGCTTTACTTTGCTTTCTCAGCTCTGTCAGTAGATGGGTTTCATTCTTCATCAATGAAATACATTCAGCACAAGTGCTTAGAATATCCTTAAGAGATTTGAATGAACTTGAATTTTAACTGAAGGTGCAAATTTACCTTTGAGAGTGCCTTGATCTGCAGATTCAGTTTTCTGAAGAAAGGCATTTAGGCTCAAAACAGACTTACATGTATTCATCTATCTGATACATTTATCTGTTACAAGGTTGTAAGGGAAATACCATAGTGTGAGTAGAAATTCTCAGGCCTCACTCCCCCTAGCTTCTATTAGTTCACCAAGTAGGACAGTAAAACTTTCACAAGACAAGTCTGGTATAGAAAACCTCCTCCTGGTGGGCAATGGCCAAAACACATTACTTGGAAGTTGGAAGGCATCTGGAAAGTATCATTCCTAGTGATCCAAGCAAGCTTGGTTGTCATTTTTAGATACAAAGATGCAATGATTTAAGACTCTCCCAAATAAATGAATTCCACCCCCCACCCACCCATTGCCCAAGGGTGGTGTTTAGAAAGCTTATTTTTGTTGCTTGTGTTTTAGATTCTGTTTTATTGGTCATGAATCAAAGTTGTTCTAATCTTCCCTTTTCCAAATGAGGATCTTTCCATCAAATATAAAGTTTCCAATTATTAATTTTATTGGGTCCATATGGCAAAAACGTCTCTTTTATGTGCAATTTGTCTGCACTCTTAAGGAAAATATGATCACGTCTCGCAAATCTAAACATCATATTCCACACTAACTCAAACGGATACTGTTCATACTTTGGATGCACCTGGAAAGGTTACCAACATAAAGGTATTGAACATAATTTGTGATAAAGGACAATTATGTTTGTGTCCATCACAGACTGTATGTGAGTCTAGATGATTGAGAGCAATGCAAGTTCCACTGATTTTATAAAGAAACAAAATGGGTAATGACCCAGGGCCTGGTATTGCTTGCTTCTTAAGCACATCCAAGAAGACTTCACATTGATGATTATTGCGAGAGCCTCCAGTCAACAAAACACAAAGTAAACTGTTATGCACCCTTCAAGTATCTTCACAAAGGGTAAAGAGTTGGTCCAGTGTTCTACAAGTCCAGCAAAAGCTTCAATGTTTTTTGTCAATCCAAAATATTACTACAAGCTAGTACCTTTCCTACCCTCTGGCATAGATATTTCCAAGGAGATCAGAAATCAAGGTGTACTGAGGCATATCCTCCCCAACATATGCAATATCATCGTAACTCTGCTGCGCTACTACAGCAGGGCTATGATTGGATGGTTTCCCAGAAAGTCGCTGGCTTTTGCCTAATTACAGTATGTGTATCAATGGAGTTAGCAAAATTATTAAAATATATGCCATCTGAGCATAGCAGCTTTCAAGCCTCACTACAAATGTTCTCAGTAGAGTAGTCTTTCCCTTTGTAGAAGCAGATCAAACATGTTCTTTTGCTTTTACAAAACTTCTGTCACACCCAACTTTTGCCTTTGTAACTGCATAAATGATGTTGTACTGCTGGTATCTATGAGACGCCTCAGTGATTCCACAAGCTAACCTCTTTATCCTGGCAGCTTCCTTCATCTCAGGTGTCCAACATAAGGTTTGGAGGTACAATCATGACAAACATCAACCATATTATGGCTGCATGTTCCTATATTTATAGCAGCAATGAAACATTAAAACATAGTACATATGGATTCAGTAACCCCAGCTGTGCCCAATCTAGGAGTTGAAGATCTGCTGGGTTGAGGCTTTTATCAAAAGGCTCTAGTATGTGCAATTTAAACACTCATCCTCACTGTTTCAGATTGAAAGTATATTCCTCCAGTTCCAAGATGACATTGGGCAGTCTAACCCAATTCCCTAATCTGGTGATTAAAGGAATCCACCTTTCCTTTCACCTGGGAAAACCCCAGCATGAAGAGAGGTGGTTAAAAATGAACTCACTCATACCTGTTGTTTCACCCATTATGACTTCAGAGTGCAATAATACTTGGCCCCTCTTTAGGAGATGGGTTCAAGAACCCAAGTGGTCTACTCTGTAAGAGTTCAACTTCATGAAGCTTCCTGTATGATCCCACACTTCCACTACAGTCTTTCTATTTAAAAGCATACTCTAAATGTGTGCAGGATTGTTTAATAACTTACAGAAGGTTGTTGGTGTTAAAATCATGTCACAAAAGGAGGGCTGAAGGTGTTAGTTTGTGAGTTGACACCATAATCAGTTGATACCTCCGCTCTTGCTACTTTGTAGCTTTACATTTTGTTGCCTTTGTGGACTTGGATAGATTATTGATTGTTCTTTTTTTTATGTTGATGACACAAAAATTACATAAAAACAAAGTTTGTAAATTACTGAGATGTCAACTAGTTGATCATGAAATTTGTGCAAATGTTAGGCCTGATAGATAATGCCTCGACAAAGTCTCCTGGTCCATTATTTGCCTCTGCTTACAGTCTTGTAATTAATTACAGCATTCGAAACATTTTCTATCCCTGGCATTTTACTCTCACCTAAAAACATTTAATAGAAAACCTTCAAGCTGCATCATAACTTGAAGCATTGCATTCAGATTGGTGACATGTCATTTTAACATTTCTAGTGTAACTGAATAAATTGGTATTTCAGTTTTAAATTATTTTTGAAATCAAACGAAATTATGCTTACAATGATACCACAGAGACAAAAATATCTCAGGTGGTAAAGATTTTGGGTGAACTGCAGACACGCTAGAACCAACATTTACCACAATCAGATTTTGGTTAGTTTTAAATTTTATGAAACTTTAAACACCAATAAGATCATTACACAAATATTGACAAATCAGGATGCTTGTCTTGTGACAAGTAAATATAGTTTATGCACTTTTGAAGTAAACTTATATGGACACAATTTGAGCCATGTGACTTTAACAGGTAATTGTTTTCTTTGCAGATTTTTTTTAATTTGATGACAGAATTTTGTTGAACATCTCCTATGCAGTAATTTTTCTTTGTTGTGCTTTAAACTGAGACTTATGTCTTTAATCTTTAATGTTTGAAAGCTAGGTGTATATTTGCTTTTGCCTGCTGTATCACCAGTTTTCTCAGCACTTTTCAATCTTGTCTATTCAACACTCCTTAAAAACTGCTGTATATACTTGAAGACAAAAATTAAAATTTTTGCTTGACAGCATAAAATATTTGTCACGTTTTATTAATAGTGCATGAGGTACAAACAAAGCCACATTGTTTTATGTGATTTATTGATATGATGTATTTGTATAGAAAGTGTCTAAGAAAATGCACAAGATGGGCGTTCAGTGTGTGGTGAATTTTGTGAAATAACAATGGACTCAAGAATTAAACATGTCTTCTGTAAAGTTTTATTATCTATATGCAGATCACATGTTCAACAGTGTCACGATACGGTGTGTGGTAGTGGATGAACCCAGTTGTGCAGACAGGCAGACACTCGGAGGCATGAGTAGAAAAAGTCCAAAACGTTAAATCACAAACTCAAAACACTGACGTGGCAGTGATACACAAAAAACTAGAAACTGTAGCTAGAACTGTGGCTTGAATCTAGAAACATACGAACTGTGGCTTAACTCTATAAACTCAAGAACTGTGGCTCTAACTACGGCAGGAATACAGGAACTCAAAAACTGAAGAGACGTACTCACAGACCAAGGAGCTGAACTGAAGCAGAGACACGACACACCAGGGGAAAACGGATGAATGACCTGACAATGACATACACACAAATGCAAACTAATAACTAATCGACTATTGCAACTCCCTGTTTATTGGAATCCCTGGCAAAAACCTTCAGAAACTTCAATATATTCAAAACAGTGCAGCAAGGATCTTGTTGAGAGTTCGTAAATTTGAACATATTACGCCCATTCTCCATAACCTTCATTGGCTTCCTGTCGCCTACAGAATTCAGTACAAAACTGCTCTCATCACACATCAATGCTTACACGGAACTTCACCAGATTATCTGAAGGATATTCTTATTCCATACTCATCCACCCGTTCGCTGCGGTCACAGAACAGTAATCTCCTTCACATTCCGAGAACCAAATTAAGGACCATGGGAGACCGGGCTTTCAGTGTGGCTGCCCCCCGCCTGTGGAACTCTCTTCCTGACTGTCTGAGAGCCCCACAGTCTGTGGTTGACTTTAAAGGTATTGTGACATGATTTTGTAAATTTGAATATTTGTCAGAACATATATATCTTATATCATTGAGCTCTGGTCGTTTTTGCATAATAAATTATAAATATATTAAATTTTTATTCCAAGTTATGGTAGTTTTTTTCTCTGGGATACGCCCCTAAAAATCTGCGCATTTCCGCAAAACATCATCTTGACGTGACAACGGGAAGGCACGCTCCAACGTGCATTTAAATAATAATGGCGGAGCATGTCCTATCGCGTCTGAGATATCATTTTGAGACAGTAAATCTTCCAAAACTCTCATTAATAAACCCTCCCTGAATAAAAAAATTACAGATGTTACCTGATGGCGCAGACATAATTTAAAAATGCATACATAGCAACGTGTTTGCTCCGGGCTCTCGGCTAATATTTTTAGAAGCTATCTTGGCTAACAAGAGTCCCTGACACCGGTCACGTCTGAGATATATCATTTTAAGACAGTAAATCTTCCAAAACTCTCATTAATATCCCTCCCCGAATAAAAAGAATTACCTGATCGGCAGACATAATTTAAAAATACATCATTAGCAACGTGTTTGCTCCGGGCACTCGGCTAATGTTTGTTAGCTGCTATGTCGGCTTATTACCGGTTGCGTCAGCGATATATCATTTTAAGACAGTAAATCATCCAAAACTCTCATTAATATCCCTCCCCGAATAAAAAGAATTACCTGATCGGCAGACATAATTTAAAAATACATCATTAGCAACGTGTTTGCTCCGGGCACTCGGCTAATGTTTGTTAGCTGCTATGTCGGCTTATTACCGGTTGCGTCCGCGATATATCATTTTAAGACAGTAAATCATCCAAAACTCTCATTAATATCCCTCCCCGAATAAAAAGAATTACCTGATCGCGCAGACATAATTTAAAAATACATCATTAGCAACGTGTTTGCTCCGGGCACTCGGCTAATGTTTGTTAGCTGCTATGTCGGCTTATTACCGGTTGCGTCAGCGATATATCATTTTAAGACAGTAAATCATCCAAAACTCTCATTAATATCCCTCCCCGAATAGAAAGAAACGAGAGATGTTACCTGATGGCGCAGACATAATTTAAAAATACATCATTAGCAACGTGTTTGCTCCGGGCACTCGGCTAATGTTTGTTAGCTGCTATGTCGGCTTATTACCGGTTGCGTCAGCGATATATCATTTTAAGACAGTAAATCATCCAAAACTCTCATTAATATCCCTCCCCGAATAGAAGGAAACTACAGATGTTACCTGATGGCGCAGACATAATTTAAAAATACATCATTAGCAACGTGGCCTGTGTTAGCTATCTGATTCGGCTAGCTTGTTAGCAGCGAACAAACATAATCTGCCGTGATAATTGGCTTTATACACTCAAAGTGTATAAAGTAAAACAACATGAACTCACGTAAAATAAATAGTTTATAATCTAAAACACTACACACCTCCGATTATGTTTACACAAAGACTTACTCATCTCCTGGACAGTCTTCCGATGGTCCCTGCGTTGTTTCGACATGGTAGCTCCTGTGGGACTTTCTTCTGTAGATTTTCTTTTAAAAATAGTAGGAATAGCATCCGGTTTTAAAAGTCTTCTGAATCTTAATGGTAATCCTAAAGATTCTTTTATACCAGGTGCTGAAAACAATCGGCAGTGAAATGGTCGCTGCAGACATAGGACTCCTGGAACCCACCGGTCCTTGTCTGGTCCATTCTTGACAAAGTTTGTCATCTTTTGGAAATTTGTGAAGGCTCACTTGTTCACTGCTGATATTAGAACACACAAATGCACTACAACGTGACGGCATTTTTCAAGTTACACAAATAAAAGGCGATCCTTCAGGAAATGAATGAGTATGGCAAGCAGTTAACACACCTAATAAACGGGCAAGGCTCTGCCTTCTGCCCGTTGTGACGTTGATGACTGGTGACGACGACTGGTGATGACGTATTGCGGAAATGCGCGGAATTTCAGGGGCGTATCCCAGCAAATACCAGAGAAAAATTTAGCATAATTTCGAATAAAATTTTAATATGTTTATAATTTATTATGCAAAAACGACCAGAGCTCAATGATATAAGATATATATGTTCTGACAAATATTCAAATTTACAAAATCATGTCACAATACCTTTAAGAGCGGCTTGAAGACCTTTCTTTTCAACCGAGCATACTCTACCTCCTCATGATTCTACTTTTGATCTTAGCTGATACTGTTATTGATTTTAATTTGTTTTATTATTTGTTTTATTGACATTTAATTCTGTTGCACCTTGTAGCACTTTGAGATTTTCATTAATCAAAAGTGCGTTATAAATTGAATTCATTATTATTATTATTATTAATCACCTAAAATCATAATCACCGGAGACGACACGCAGACCTGAGAGACAACATGTAAGGAGAGAGACAGACCAACGGCGGGAGCCATCCTTACAGTACTCCCCCCTCAAAGACGTCCCAGGCGTCCCCAAAGAACACCTCCAACAACCAAGGCGTGCGAAGGGAGGAACCACAGGGATGGCAGGCATGAAGGAAACACAAGGACAGGGGACAGGACACAAGGACAACAAACCAAAAACCGACAGGGACAGGACCTGGGACAAATGCTAAATACAAAGCTAAACTAGAAAAAACTGCGAGCAAAATGCAAAAACTAGAACTANACACAGGGACGGCAAGGCATGAAGGAAACATAAGGACAGGGGATAGGACACAAGGACAACAAACCAAAAACCGACAGGGATAGGGCCTGGGACAAAAGCTAAACACAAAGCTAAACCAGAAAAAAAAAACTGCTAGCGAAATGCAAAAACTAGAACCAGGAACTAAACAAAGACTAAACCTAGAAAACCAACAAGCGTCCAAACATCATGGCCAAGACGTCGACATCAGGCAAAGACCCGTCAGGCGGACAACAGGGAGGTCGGCCATCGCGCAGAACCATTCTTGGCGGGCGACCGAGAGACCATCTATCGCGTAGGACCACGTCCGGTGGACGACCGGGAGGCCATCCATCGAGCAAAGTCCCATCAGGCGGGCGACCGAGAGACCATCCATCGCGTAGGACCACATCTGGCGGACGACCGGGAGGCCGTCCATTGAGCAGAGTCACATCAGACGGGTGACCGGAAGGCCGTCCAACATCAAAGGCAGGAGCCACGTTGGCAAAAACCACATTGGCAGGTGCACAGTCTTCTGCGGCTGGTGCCCAAAGTGAAGGGACGTCTAGAGGCGAGACGCCATCGAGCGCAGAGTCATCAATGTCTGACGTGGAGACGTCAGGCGTAGGAACGTCAGGCGTGGAGACATCAAGCATAGCGGAGACGTCTTCGGGCGTAGAGACGTCATACGTAGAATCAAGTGATGAAACGTCATTAAGCGTTGAGACGTCTGGCGTAGAGACATCGAGCAAAACGGCGCCAAGCAAAGAGATGCCATCAAGCATTGCAACGTTGAGCGTGGAGACGTCAAGCATAGAGACGTCGAGCGTAGAGACGTCGAGCGTAGAGATGTTGAGCATGGAGACGTTGAGCGTAGAGACATCGAGCGTGGAGACGTCGAGCGTGGAGACGTCGAGCGTGGAGACGTTGAGCGTGGAGACGTTGAGCGTGGAGACGTCAGGCGTGGAGACGTTGGGCGTGGAGACTTCAAGCGTGGAGACGTCTGGCATGGGTCGTCGGGCGTGGAGACGTCTGGCATGGAGACGTTGTACGTGGAGACATCGAGCGTGGAGACGTCTGGCGTGGAGACATCGGGCGTGGAGACGTTGAGCGTGGAGACGTCTGGCATGCCCTGAGCATTGTAACACCTTTCATGCTGTTTCTCAGAAGCGCGGCAGGCCCTACTGGGTAGCGTTGGTTTCGACCCCGTAGCCGCTGGGGCCAGGTGAATCGCCAGTGTCTCCTCTATTGGGGTGCGCCGGTGAGGCCCGCAGACTCCATTCCCGTGACATCCAGGAGTTGGGATAATGGCAACATCATGGGAGCTCCAGGTTCCGCCCAGGAGCGTTTTAGCTCCATGAGGAAGTCCGGAAAAACGGGCAATTTTTGCGACGTTATCGGCTGCTTCGGATAGAAGTAGTTTCCCGCTAGCCTCGTAGCCTACTGGCAAGGCATGGGGTCCGGCCACGCAACCTGTAGGGCATCCGCCAACCTATGGCACAGGTCGAACAGGGCGGGGACAGACCCGTCCGGTCCCGGTAGGGTTTGCGCCAGGTTGCGGGAAGAATCCAAACTTTCTTCCCCGTAACCGTACTCGGCGTCTTGGTCGGACACTTCAGGCGTCGAGTCCTCGACTGTAACCGAGGAGTCTGACACATTTTCATCCCCGACCCGACCGTTGCATTCCAGGTCCGCGTTCTCGGGCTTCGACTCGGGAGCGAGCTACCTTGTGCGACGTGCGACCCTCAGCGCCGCGGCCTTCTCCACGGATTTGGCCAACGTGTCAGCGCGGCGTTTCCTCATTACCGTCGACATTCGACAGCAGTGGGGGCAGGAGTCAGGGGATTCCAGTGCTTTTCTTGTATGCAGGATCCCTAGGCAGACAAGACAGGCCTCGTGGGTGTCCGTCGCCAAGAGGGAGTAGCCGTATCCGCTGGGGCAGGGGCGCGAGCGAGGACTCATCGTCCTGCTGTTTTTCTTTTTCTTTGTCCTTCGTTTTCCCTTCTCGGGGGCCATGCCGGGAGACGAGAAGTGTTCCAAGTTTCCTTTTGTTCGAAGCCGTCCTCTCCGTCGTCTTACTTTCGCGAGCTAGCCTGCTAATGGTTAGCAGGAGAATTGTGATGCAGTTAGCGCCGTAGAGCGAAGTAGCTGCGGAAGAGAAGAAACTTTGAGGTAAATAGACAAAACGCCGGACTAGCTTTCGCCAGCACAGCAGCACGCAGTAAAATTTCTTTGTACACTCAGCGTAAGGAGCAAGCTCACCTCAATCGAGCGATGCGATGACAGAGAAGTCATGCGAAGTTCAGGTTTTAAGCGAGGTGAAGGGCAAAAAGAGAACGGTGGGTGGGCTTCAGCGGCTTAAGTACCCAGAGGGCGGGGCCTCTGGCATGACATTGACGCCCCTGCCGTAAAGACGTGATTGTATTCCTTCAGGTAATCACGCGGGGCGCAGTTCCCATAGCATATGTTGCACCAAGAGACATGACTGAAAGGGAACCATGCTTTCCACCGCAGCTTCAGTGGTTGATTCTTCTTTGTGTTTTTTTTCTTCTTCTTCTTCTTTTGGTTTATTGGCGGATTGCAAACATCGTTTAGGTGCATACCGCCACCTACTGAGCAAGAGTGTGTAGCTCATGGCATCCTTTCCTTATAAGTGTACAGTATTCCATTTTTAATAATGATGTTTGTAAATATTTAAACAATGCTTTTCTAATATCATTTATTCTATCCCTATCACCTTCAGTTCCTAATATTCCTCCTAAACTCCAAACTCTCCGTGTCTCTTTGACTTTTTCTTTCAATCTCTCCCTATCATTTGTATATTTAGTGGACTCCATCAGTACATGTTCTACACTTTCTGTATCCTCACATTCCTCACATCTACTGTTATTCCCTTCCACCCCCTCGTGTGCTGCTGGTACCCAACAAAACTGTATATCAATTAATATTTTTTTTAGACATAGCCCCCCCAGTGGACATTTCAGGGCCGCCACTGGTGTAGAGCTCATCACAGCACAGAAACTGCACTAGAAAAAGTCACTAATAATATTCTCATGGCCTCAGACAATGGACTTGTGTCTATACTGGTCCTGTTAAACCTCAGTGCTGCGTTTGATACAGTTGATCACAATATTTTACTACAGAGGCTTGAATATGATATTGGGATTACAGAAGCAGCTCTGAAATGGTTTAAATCATATCTATCTGATATATTCCAGTTTGTAAATGTAAATAATAAATCATCTTCATACACCAAAGTTAGTCATGGAGTCCCTCAGTTCTCAGTGCTTGGGACAATTTTTTTTACTTGATATATGCTTCCATTAGGTAAAGTTATTAAACAGCATGGGATACCTTTCCATTGTTATGCTGATGACACATTATATTTGTCCATTAAACTAAATGAATCCAATCAGCTACTTGGACTACAAGCATCATAAAAACCTGGATGATCCTTAATTTTCTCCTTTCAAATACAGACAAGACTGAGGTTTTGGTTTTTGGACCAGAGCACCTTAGGAATGAACTTTTCAGTCTTTCGCCCTCCTTAGATGGCATTAATCTGGCCTCCAGTTCTAATGTTAAAAATCTTGGTGTTATTTTTGATCATGACATGTCTTTTATTTCTCACATTAAAAACATTACTAGAACTGCCTTCTTCCACCTGCGTAATATCGCTAAAATTAGAAGCCTTATCTAAAAATGATGCAGAAAAACTGGTTCATGCATTTGTCACATCTAGACTTGACTATCACAATGGTTTATTATCTGGGTGCCCAAATACTTCTTTAAAACATCTTCAGTTTATCCAAAATGCTGCTGCCCGAGTCTTAACTGGAGTTAGTGGGAGAGATCATATTTCTCCAGTTTTAGTTTCTCTCCACTGGCTCCCTGTCAAAACCAGAATTGAATTCAAAATATGACTTCTAACCTATAAAGCTCTCAACAACCTAGCTCCTTCTTATATTACATATCTTATTGTTCCATATTTTCCTAACAGAGCACTTCGCTCTCAGTCTGCAGGTTTCATGTTCCTATAATTTACAAAACCAGAAAGGGAGGCAGATCTTTCAGTTATCAGGCTCCTCTCCTGTGGAACCAACTTCCAATCTCTGTCCGCGAGGCTGACACATTATACAGTTTTATAACTAGGCTCAAGACTTTCCTTTTTTAGGGTCGGCTTGGGTTTCCTGAGCTGTCACTCAGTTATGCTGATATGGGTTTAGACTGCGGAAGGACAAATTGACCACACTTTTTCACTCTGCCTTTGTCTTTACTTACTCTGCTCAACCTGTTTTATATTTGTAATTATTTTTATATCCTTAACTTGTGTTTTTTTTTTCATTTTTTGTCTTTCAGGTACACCTGGACCCATATCTGGACCGACCATTCTGTGTTCGTTTGTCTCTCCTTTCTGTCCTCTCAACCAGCCGGTCAAAGACGATGGCTGCTTGTCCCGAGCCTGGTTCTGCTGGAGGTTTCTTCCTTTTAAAAGGAAGTTTTTTTTCTTTCCACTGTTGCCACTGTGCTTGCTCAGGATGAGAGACTGCAATGAAGCCAAGATTCAACTTGTCTGCTGGATTCCTTAGATAGAGAACTTTACTACCAGTAATTGGCTTTTCTATGTATGTGAATGCTCCTGTAAAGTGCCCTGAGACAACTTTGTTGTTATTTGGCGCTTTATAAATAAACTGAATTAATTAATTGATTTATAAGATTAATATTTTTTATTGATAATTTATTGATAATAAAGATTTATTGATAATCCAAGATGGCGCCTGTTGTTACGGCTTGCTATCTAACTCCTTTCCTGAACTTTTTACTGCTGTTCGTGTTCTGCCTTTTTTCATCAACGATGCATCCTCGCTTCTGGTCTATGATCACTCAACTCTTCTAAGTCTCCAAGACTCGCTGATCAACACACCGGCTACTGGCAAATATGGACATTTTAAGCCTCCTCCACCTCCACCGTTCCTGGCGTCCATTCCAGCGTACCTACAACGCAACGCGACCACGTTGCCACGCAACAAGCGACGCAGAAGACGCGGAACGAGGGCAGGCGTACTGGTGAGATTTAAAAAGTATCTCTCATCTCACAACACGCCGACGGCTGACTTACCTCCTGAATTCAGCGTCTTTGATGTCCGTCGTTCCTTCGCTCGTCGCCACAGATGCCTTGTTGCTATCAATCATGTCGCCAGCGATCAGTATCCATCTTGTCCCCCGGTGAGGACTGTGAAGCGAGGCTGCGTTAAACAGAACCTCCGCCCGCTCGCTCGAGCTAAGAGTGACGTAACTGGCTGCGTTCCAACCCCTGTAGCACTGTTTAACGCCAGATCAATCACAAATAAAACTTTTATATTAAGTGATTTGATCTCAACTCATCGTCTGGATCTGTTTCTGATTACTGAAACCTGGCAGAAAGCTGGAGACCACAGCTGCTTTTCTGAACTCCTCCCACCTGGTTTTTCTTATCTGAGCGCACCGTGTGGGGCTGGAAGAGAGGAGGGCTCGCTGCTGTGTTCAATGAGGAGGTGTTCAAATGCCGCATGTTACCTCAGAAAAACTACAACAGTTTTGAAAGCATGTTTTTTGTGCTGGAATCTGCCAAACCTCTGCTGTGTGGCCTCTTTTATCGGTCCCCACAATACAATAAAAACTTTCTCAGTGAGTTTTCAGAACTACTGGCTGACCTACTGCCAAAGTTTGACTCTTGGCTTTTCTGTGGAGACTTCAACGCACACATCTTCTGCCCAAGTAATCAACTTGGATATGAGTTTCAGGACCTTCTGGACTCTTTTAACCTGTCGCAGTCTGTCTCGGGGGCCACGCACAGTCAGGGTCATACACTGGATTTAATTATCTCCCACGGCCTTCAAATACCTGCTGTGGAGATCCTGGACACCTGTAATTCAGACCATTTTCCCATATTATTTGAATTTTTTACCTCTCCTGCACCGAAGGCTATTCTCCCAGCACGTCTCTGCCGCTCCATCACCCCATCCACCCCAAGTCAGTTCACTGATGCCTTTAAGAGCACTAACTTTTGCTCTGCTGTCAGCCTGGACCCATCTCTACATCCTGAGGACTTCATCACCTCCTTCCATCACACCTGCACAACGATCTTGGACTCCATCGCCCCTTTCAAACAGACATCTTCAAAAAACAGACCATCACCATGGCTCAACGAAATGACGCAAGCTCTTCGACAACGCTGTAGGAAAGCAGAGCGAAAATGGAGGCGCGACCGGCTTCATGTGTCCCAGGGAATACTGAGAGACTGTCTCTGTGATTATCATAATGCTGTGAAACAGGCCAAGTCACAGTACCTCTCCAATTTAATCACCACCAGCTCCAACCGACCGAAGACGCTATTCAACACACTCCAGTCTGTTATCAATCCATCTGTCAATGTTCTGAAAACTGCCACACAGTCTACCTGTGACGACTTTCAGAGCTATTTTGTCAACAAAATAGACTCTATCAGGCAGAACATTGTCAGTCCATCCAACACCATCCAGTCATGTGCATCTGCAATAACCACTGCTGTTTTTGACCAGTTCGACCTGGTTTCACTGCCTCACCTCATCAAGGTGGTTCAGCAGATGAAACCAACAAACTGTTCTCTGGACATCATTCCATCAAAAATATTCAAACATTATTTTGATGTAATTGGTCCTTGTGTTTTGTCATTTATTAACAGCTGTCTATCTTCAGGTCTTGTGCCATCTGCTTTCAAACATGCTGTGGTCAGGCCTCTTCTCAAAATCCAGGCCTAGATCCTGCAGCTCTCTCTAATTTAAGACCAGTTTCACATCTGTCATTTCTATCAAAGGTCCTAGAAAAGATTGTTTTTATTCAACTTCAATCTATTCTAGAGCTCAACAACCTGTTTGAAAAATTTCAGTCTGGTTTTCGAGCCCGTCACAGTACTGAATCAGCACTGCTCAAAGTGCAGAATGACATTCTTCTGTCTCTGGATACAAAAAAACCCTGCTCTGCTGGTGATGTTAGACCTCTCAGAAGCTTTTGACACCGTCGACCATCAGGTACTAATCAACCGTTTGTCTCAGCAGGTTGGCCTCCAGGGAGCTGTGCTTGAGTGGTTCAAATCTTACCTGTCTGGGAGAACTTTTTCTGTCATGATAGGTGATCTGTCCTCCTCTTCATCAACCCCTCTGACCTCTGGCGTACCACAGGGATCTATTCTAGGGCCAGTCCTCTTCTCTCTTTACATGCTGCCATTAGGATCAATCATTGCACGTCATAACCTGTCTTTTCACATGTATGCAGACGATTTACAAATCTATCTGCCAGTCACTCCCAACCCCTCACTCAGTTCAAACACTCTTGTCAACTGCTTAAATGACATTAAGCACTGGCTCTCTCAAAACTTCCTCCACCTAAACACAGATAAAACTGAATGCATTTTATTTGGTGCACCTGATGACACCAGCAACATCCTTCCCAGTCCCAGTTTTGGTTTTCCCCTCCCCCACTTCAACCCGGTGGTCAGAAATCTTGGAGTGCAGCTTGACTCCAACTTAAAGCTTGATAAACAGATCAGTTCTGTTGTCAAGACCAGCTTCTTTCAGCTCCGTCTGCTCTCTAAAGTAAAGTCATTTCTCAGCCGTGGTGATCTGGAGAAGGCCATCCATGCCTTTGTGACCTCCAGACTTGATTATTGTAATGCTTTGTATGTTGGTATTAATCAATCCTCCATCTCCCGTTTACAGCTTGTACAGAACTCTGCCGCGCGCTTTTTGACCAACACACGAAAATATGAACACATCACTCCTGTCCTGTCCTCTCTACACTGGCTCCCGGTTCAGTTCAGGATACAGTTCAAGCTGCTGCTGTTTGTTTTCAAAGCTCTGAATGGACTTGCACCTCTCTACATCTCAGAACTTTTGAAAGTCCATCAGCCCGGCAGAGCTTTACGATCTGCCAGTCAACACCTGCTGGAGGTGCCTCGCTCAAGGTACAAACAATGGGGAGACCGGTCATTTTCTGTTGCCGGCCCAAAAGCCTGGAACAGTCTCCCCCTTGAGCTGCGTGCCACCTCTGATCTGACTCTGTTCAAAACCAGACTGAAGACCCACTTGTTCAAAAAAGCTTTCAGTGTGTAACTTTTATTACTTTTGGTATTTTAGTATGTAGCATTTTTTATTTCCATTGCCTTCTTTTATTGCTGTTGTTTCTTATTCTATTTTCATTGATTTATTGTTCCAGTTTATTCATCTTTTTATCCTGTTAAGCACCTTGGTCAATGCAAGGCATTGTAGGAAGGTGCTATACAAATAAAGTTTATTATTATTATTATTATTATTATTAAAGTCAGAATTTTGACATTTTCACAGATTTCTAAATGAATAAATAGTCAAAATTCTGAAAAAAGGACTTTGGTCTTAATCCTCTTCTAGGTGTTTTAACTGATTTTCTTTATCACTTTTCTAGAACCAGTAAAGTGAATTACAAGGTACAGTATGGTGAAACCTAGTAAATATCTTGCCCCAAAACATTAAGGTTTACTTGCATTCCTTGTTCAGCTCTGGTCCAGAAAAAAACATTAATCTCAAACTTAAAACATTTACTTTTCAAATCCCTCAGCAATGGGGGACATTGACGTACTATGTACGGTAAATTGACTTTCTTTGTCTAGTACCTCAGAGTTTTCTTGTTTCTTCTGCAGTTCCTCAAACACCTGTTCCTGCTTGTCCCTAGAGCAGGTGTTTGAAAGTTTTTAATTAGTCAGCATTATACATTTTGAATGTCTTCACAGAATGCTTGGTGTGTTTCTCTATGTTCCCTGTAGCAAGTCTGTTTTTGTTGTTGTAGCAATTTTTGGCTGCCTCGTCAGCATTTCTTG
The DNA here is from genome assembly GCA_038048925.1 of Garcialebias charrua. Taxonomy (NCBI): domain Eukaryota; kingdom Metazoa; phylum Chordata; class Actinopteri; order Cyprinodontiformes; family Rivulidae; genus Garcialebias; species Garcialebias charrua. Next base: position 34,459 of record JBBPBX010000688.1, read on the forward strand.
TTTATTACATATGTTTGTTTAAGCAAGCCTCAAGTCCTGGCTGCATTCTGGGTGCAACAACAACTCCATACCGTGATATCAACTTGTTGGTTTTTAAGGGTTATCTCTCTCCCTCCCTTCTTAAACAAGACTATCCGCAATGTGGCTGTGCAATGTTTTGTTTTAATTGGACATACCTGCCTTGTCTGGACACATTGTCAATGCAGGTATTTGGGCTTTGGGCTTGGTCAACAGTCCCTTATAGTGCAATACCTTATGGTAATGACTGAACTGGAATTTTGCATAAAAACATCTGGAGGAGTGACTGGTCAGAATTTGAGTTCCACCTGAACAGACATTCTCAAAATGTAAAAATGGTTGTTTGCATGTCACCATCTATATCCAGAGGCAGACTGAATGAGGAGCCTACAGGCAAAGGGGAGATTTTTAGATCAGCTGGTCAATGACACCTGATTGCCTTACTCCCATGTCTGTTCTAGAAATGGGCAGTGCATATTCTTTAGTTGCAACTGATGAAACTTGCTTTTTTATCTTCCTGGCACATGTAAGCCTTCAAAATCTAATCTACAGAAACATGTTTCTACTTTAAACTGTAGCATATTAGTGCTGTCTGTATTAATGAGTCTGATTAAAGGTGAGGTGAAAGTGAAGCAGGTTGGTTGATAACAGAGAAAACAGTCTCTGTGACTCAGACTGCTGACCTGCCTGCTGCATCTGATGATGTTCCAAACTAAAACTAATTGTTATTTGCTTCATATATCAGACAAAGTGGTAGTTTGCTGTTGCTTATGAAAATTTGGGAGGCCCTGACCTCACAACCTGATGATTAAAAGGGGGCGTGGCCTGGTGTGTTTGGTAAACGGTAAATGGAGCTTATTTATATAGCACTTTCCAGCCCCCTATGAGGGGCCCCAAAGTGCTTTACAATACCAACCATCCACCCATTTATACACACATTCATACACCGGTAGCGGCAGACTGCCATGCAAGGCACCATCCAGTCCTACCGGGAGCAACTCGGGGTTAAGTATCTTGCCCAGGGACACAACGACACACCCGCTTCGGATGTTATCAACCATACGTATCGGTAAAAATGTCCGTTATCATCCCCATTCGTAGCGGTCAGGATGCCCTTCTTCTACATCCTAAGAGGTTTAACGGTACGTTATCCCCGTTACAATGGATGACAACATGCTCCGTTTACATACGTGGTTAGGTTTCGATTTAAGTCTCTGGGGTTAGGTTTAGGGTCTTGGTTAGGTTTAGGCATAAGGGTGAGCTGGGGTTGGGTTTAGGGTTGGACATCTGGGTCAGGCTTAAGGTTAGGTTTAGGGAAACGGTTATATAAGCTGAAAAACACAACACACCACTTCTGGGTTCGCGGAAACACGCTGCCTGATAACAG